>JAWNKY010002958.1:0-65285 GCA_035041765.1 Drosophila algonquin
TTTTCGTGTTCCCTCAGACTTTTTTGTTAAATGTTAAACATTTTATAATAAAAGAAATAAAATAAACATTATTTGCAATTTATAATTTTGTCTGTTACAAGTAATACGTAATTGAACGAAGTACGAACAGTTACGTATTGCTTGTAACAGACAAAATTATAAATTGCAAATAATGTTTATTTTATTTCTTTTATTATAAAATGTTTAACATTTAACAAAAAAGTCTGAGGGAACACGAAAAAATCGTCCGCGGGCTATAAAGTGTTGGGGCTACTCTTTGGAAGGAAACCAATAAATTATAGGAAAACGATAACATAATCGAATAACTGATCTCCCATGAAACAGATTTCAGCAATTCCTTGCTCATTTCAAATCCACGCGCAGTAAAAAATCCTCGCCGTCCTGGGAAGTTTATAATATTCTTCCCTGGGAAATTGCTGAGGCTCTTCGGAAAATGTCGGGTATGGACAACAGGCAAAACGGCCCAGAAAATGCAAGGCCTGCAAGGTAAAATCCACCCAGCTGACTAATAGGCGTTGTGAGGCGCTAGCGCTAGCGCCTATCGTGGATTTTTTCGGGTAGGGTGAAAATCGTGCGAGCGGTGAAATTTCCCTTGGCTAAATTTACCCGTTATCCATACCTTTTTTGGCTCAACACAAGCTTAATCCAATCGGTTTGACACTGGACGCGCTCTTTTTCTCATATTCGCGTTCATGTATGAGCTCTTACTCTCTTTTACTCTCACGGTATGAGTATGCCTTGAGAGTGCATACATGCATTCTCACGTGCTTGCTTCTGATTGGCTGTCGCACCGGTAGGGGAAATGAATGGTGTGGCTTCGTGTCTGCTGTCATCATTCTGATCGGCAGCTCTGCTGCTGCGAAAATATTTCGGGTGGCTTTGGCCATATTCACAAAAGGCTTCATAATTCTGATTGGCTGTCGCACCGGTAGGGGAAATGAATGGTGTGGCTTCGTGTCTGCTGTCATCATTCTGATCGGCAGCTCTGCTGCTGCGAAAATATTTCGGGTGGCTTTGGCCATATGCACAAAAGGCTTCATAATTCTGATTGGCTGTCGCACCAGTAGGGGAAATGAATGGTGTGGCTTCGTGTCTGCTGTCATAATTCTGATCGGCAGCTCTGCTGCTGCGAAAATATTTCGGGTGGCTTTGGCCATATGCACAAAAGGCTTCATAATTCTGATTATATTGGCTGTCGCACCAGTAGGGGAAATGAATGGTGTGGCTTCGTGTCTGCTGTCATAATTCTGATCGGCAGCTCTGCTGCTGCGAAAATATTTCGGGTGGCTTTGGCCATATGCACAAAAGGCGTCATAATTCTGATTCTCTGTCGCACCGGTAGGGGAAATGAATGGTGTGGCTTCGTGTCTGCTGTTATAATTCTGATCGGCAGCTCTGCTGCTGCGAAAATATTTCGGGTGGCTTTGGCCATATGCACAAAAGGCTTCATAATTCTGATTATATTGGCTGTCGCACCAGTAGGGGAAATGAATGGTGTGGCTTCGTGTCTGCTGTCATAATTCTGATCGGCAGCTCTGCTGCTGCGAAAATATTTCGGGTGGCTTTGGCCATATGCACAAAAGGCTTCATAATTCTGATTATATTGGCTGTCGCACCAGTAGGGGAAATGAATGGTGTGGCTTCGTGTCTGCTGTCATAATTCTGATCGGCAGCTCTGCTGCTGCGAAAATATTTCGGGTGGCTTTGGCCATATGCACAAAAGGCTTCATAATTCTGATTATATTGGCTGTCGCACCAGTAGGGGAAATGAATGGTGTGGCTTCGTGTCTGCTGTCATAATTCTGATCGGCAGCTCTGCTGCTGCGAAAATATTTCGGGTGGCTTTGGCCATATGCACAAAAGGCTTCATAATTCTGATTGGCTGTCGCACCGGTAGGGGAAATGAATGGTGTGGCTTCGTCTCTGCTGTCATACTTCTGATCGGCAGCTCTGCTGCTGCGAAAATATTTCGGGTGGCTTTGGCCATATGCACAAAAGGCTTCATAATTCTGATTGGCTGTCGCACCGGTAGGGGAAATGAATGGTGTGGCTTCGTGTCTGCTGTCATAATTCTGATCGGCAGCTCTGCTGCTGCGAAAATATTTCGGGTGGCTTTGGCCATATGCACAAAAGGCTTCATAATTCTGATTGGCTGTCGCACCGGTAGGGGAAATGAATGGTGTGGCTTCGTGTCTGCTGTCATACTTCTGATCGGCAGCTCTGCTGCTGCGAAAATATTTCGGGTGGCTTTGGCCATATGCACAAAAGGCTTCATAATTCTGATTGGCTGTCGCACCGGTAGGGGAAATGAATGGTGTGGCTTCGTGTCTGCTGTCATAATTCTGATCGGCAGCTCTGCTGCTGCGAAAATATTTCGGGTGGCTTTGGCCATATGCACAAAAGGCTTCATAATTCTGATTGGCTGTCGCACCGGTAGGGGAAATGAATGGTGTGGCTTCGTGTCTGCTGTCATACTTCTGATCGGCAGCTCTGCTGCTGCGAAAATATTTCGGGTGGCTTTGGCCATATGCACAAAAGGCTTCATAATTCTGATTGGCTGTCGCACCGGTAGGGGAAATGAATGGTGTGGCTTCGTGTCTGCTGTTATAATTCTGATCGGCAGCTCTGCTGCTGCGAAAATATTTCGGGTGGCTTTGGCCATATGCACAAAAGGCTTCATAATTCTGATTATATTGGCTGTCGCACCAGTAGGGGAAATGAATGGTGTGGCTTCGTGTCTGCTGTCATAATTCTGATCGGCAGCTCTGCTGCTGCGAAAATATTTCGGGTGGCTTTGGCCATATGCACAAAAGGCTTCATAATTCTGATTATATTGGCTGTCGCACCAGTAGGGGAAATGAATGGTGTGGCTTCGTGTCTGCTGTTATAATTCTGATCGGCAGCTCTGCTGCTGCGAAAATATTTCGGGTGGCTTTGGCCATATGCACAAAAGGCGTCATAATTCTGATTCTCTGTCGCACCGGTAGGGGAAATGAATGGTGTGGCTTCGTGTCTGCTGTTATAATTCTGATCGGCAGCTCTGCTGCTGCGAAAATATTTCGGGTGGCTTTGGCCATATGCATAAAAGGCTTCATAATTCTGATTGGATTGGCTGTCGCACCAGTAGGGGAAATGAATGGTGTGGCTTCGTGTCTGCTGTCATATTTCTGATCGGCAGCTCTGCTGCTGCGAAAATATTTCGGGTGGCTTTGGCCATATGCACAAAAGGCTTCATAATTCTGATTGGCTGTCGCACCGGTAGGGGAAATGAATGGTGTGGCTTCGTGTCTGCTGTCATAATTCTGATCGGCAGCTCTGCTGCTGCGAAAATATTTCGGGTGGCTTTGGCCATATGCACAAAAGGCTTCATAATTCTGATTGGCTGTCGCACCGGTAGGGGAAATGAATGGTGTGGGTTCGTGTCTGCTGTCATACTTCTGATCGGCAGCTCTGCTGCTGCGAAAATATTTCGGGTGGCTTTGGCCATATGCACAAAAGGCTTCATAATTCTGATTGGCTGTCGCACCGGTAGGGGAAATGAATGGTGTGGCTTCGTGTCTGCTGTCATAATTCTGATCGGCAGCTCTGCTGCTGCGAAAATATTTCGGGTGGCTTTGGCCATATGCACAAAAGGCTTCATAATTCTGATTGGCTGTCGCACCGGTAGGGGAAATGAATGGTGTGGCTTCGTGTCTGCTGTCATACTTCTGATCGGCAGCTCTGCTGCTGCGAAAATATTTCGGGTGGCTTTGGCCATATGCACAAAAGGCTTCATAATTCTGATTGGCTGTCGCACCGGTAGGGGAAATGAATGGTGTGGCTTCGTGTCTGCTGTTATAATTCTGATCGGCAGCTCTGCTGCTGCGAAAATATTTCGGGTGGCTTTGGCCATATGCACAAAAGGCTTCATAATTCTGATTATATTGGCTGTCGCACCAGTAGGGGAAATGAATGGTGTGGCTTCGTGTCTGCTGTCATGATTCTGATCGGCAGCTCTGCTGCTGCGAAAATATTTCGGGTGGCTTTGGCCATATGCACAAAAGGCTTCATAATTCTGATTATATTGGCTGTCGCACCAGTAGGGGAAATGAATGGTGTGGCTTCGTGTCTGCTGTCATAATTCTGATCGGCAGCTCTGCTGCTGCGAAAATATTTCGGGTGGCTTTGGCCATATGCACAAAAGGCTTCATAATTCTGATTGGCTGTCGCACCGGTAGGGGAAATGAATGGTGTGGCTTCGTGTCTGCTGTCATACTTCTGATCGGCAGCTCTGCTGCTGCGAAAATATTTCGGGTGGCTTTGGCCATATGCACAAAAGGCTTCATAATTCTGATTGGCTGTCGCACCGGTAGGGGAAATGAATGGTGTGGCTTCGTGTCTGCTGTTATAATTCTGATCGGCAGCTCTGCTGCTGCGAAAATATTTCGGGTGGCTTTGGCCATATGCACAAAAGGCTTCATAATTCTGATTATATTGGCTGTCGCACCAGTAGGGGAAATGAATGGTGTGGCTTCGTGTCTGCTGTCATAATTCTGATCGGCAGCTCTGCTGCTGCGAAAATATTTCGGGTGGCTTTGGCCATATGCACAAAAGGCTTCATAATTCTGATTATATTGGCTGTCGCACCAGTAGGGGAAATGAATGGTGTGGCTTCGTGTCTGCTGTCATAATTCTGATCGGCAGCTCTGCTGCTGCGAAAATATTTCGGGTGGCTTTGGCCATATGCACAAAAGGCTTCATAATTCTGATTATATTGGCTGTCGCACCAGTAGGGGAAATGAATGGTGTGGCTTCGTGTCTGCTGTCATAATTCTGATCGGCAGCTCTGCTGCTGCGAAAATATTTCGGGTGGCTTTGGCCATATGCACAAAAGGCTTCATAATTCTGATTGGCTGTCGCACCGGTAGGGGAAATGAATGGTGTGGCTTCGTCTCTGCTGTCATACTTCTGATCGGCAGCTCTGCTGCTGCGAAAATATTTCGGGTGGCTTTGGCCATATGCACAAAAGGCTTCATAATTCTGATTGGCTGTCGCACCGGTAGGGGAAATGAATGGTGTGGCTTCGTGTCTGCTGTCATAATTCTGATCGGCAGCTCTGCTGCTGCGAAAATATTTCGGGTGGCTTTGGCCATATGCACAAAAGGCTTCATAATTCTGATTGGCTGTCGCACCGGTAGGGGAAATGAATGGTGTGGCTTCGTGTCTGCTGTCATACTTCTGATCGGCAGCTCTGCTGCTGCGAAAATATTTCGGGTGGCTTTGGCCATATGCACAAAAGGCTTCATAATTCTGATTGGCTGTCGCACCGGTAGGGGAAATGAATGGTGTGGCTTCGTGTCTGCTGTCATAATTCTGATCGGCAGCTCTGCTGCTGCGAAAATATTTCGGGTGGCTTTGGCCATATGCACAAAAGGCTTCATAATTCTGATTGGCTGTCGCACCGGTAGGGGAAATGAATGTTGTGGCTTCGTGTCTGCTGTTATAATTCTGATCGGCAGCTCTGCTGCTGCGAAAATATTTCGGGTGGCTTTGGCCATATGCACAAAAGGCTTCATAATTCTGATTGGATTGGCTGTCGCACCAGTAGGGGAAATGAATGGTGGGGCTTCGTGTCTGCTGTCATACTTCTGATCGGCAGCTCTGCTGCTGCGAAAATATTTCGGGTGGCTTTGGCTGTATGCATAAAAGGCTTCATAATTCTGATTGGCTGTCGCACCGGTAGGGGAAATGAATGGTGTGGCTTCGTGTCTGCTGTCATATTTCTGATCGGCAGCTCTGCTGCTGCGAAAATATTTCGGGTGGCTTTGGCCATATGCACAAAAGGCTTCATAATTCTGATTGGCTGTCGCACCGGTAGGGGAAATGAATGGTGTGGCTTCGTGTCTGCTGTTATAATTCTGATCGGCAGCTCTGCTGCTGCGAAAATATTTCGGGTGGCTTTGGCCATATGCACAAAAGGCTTCATAATTCTGATTGGATTGGCTGTCGCATCAGTAGGGGAAATGAATGGTGTGGCTTCGTGTCTGCTGTCATAATTCTGATCGGCAGCTCTGCTGCTGCGAAAATATTTCGGGTGGCTTTGGCCATATGCACAAAAGGCTTCATAATTCTGATTGGCTGTCGCACCGTGGCCTGCTGCATAGCCCATTGGCTCAAGCATACCGGTTCACCATTTTACAAAACTGTGTCATTATTGTGACAAGGCAGTAGGCGAACAAGCTGTATAATATCTGCACATATACAGTTAAAGCTCAGCCACACATACAGAGCGTTTGCCTCTGTAGTGGCATGTGAAAGTGCTGCCAATTGACAGTGACAGTGTTGGTTAGTGTCATCAGAGGGCGGCCATTTGAAATACAGTCAGGACGGGCCCAACAAAT
Source organism: Drosophila algonquin (assembly GCA_035041765.1). Taxonomy (NCBI): domain Eukaryota; kingdom Metazoa; phylum Arthropoda; class Insecta; order Diptera; family Drosophilidae; genus Drosophila; species Drosophila algonquin. The sequence continues at coordinate 6,402 of JAWNKY010002958.1, forward strand.
GTGCAAACTCCAGGAAAGAAAATGATGTGTGCAATTCTATTATTTAAATAATATTTAATTTGTATGTTTAATTCGTTTGAAAAACAGTTAATAGATAAATTTACATTCTTTAAGTTACATGATTTGTTTTGTATCTTTGTTATTCTTTCAATATCCTTACAACATATTCGTCTCATTATTGTTTTATGCATTCTTAATGCATTCTCGTCTGATAAAGTTATGAAACTGTATGTATTTATAACTAAATTTTAACTGCGATCATAGAAAAGTTAATTTTAATTTCTTAATAAGGCTCATTTTACGTTTTCATTACTTTACTTTCGCACTCCACTCTGATTTTCAATATACTCTTCGTTATTTATTCGACAGGGGCCTACGACTAAAGGTTAAATGAAACAAAGATGATTTTCAATACAAAACACGGAACAGTTTAAAAATGTTAAATAATAAAGAAGCATAAACAGTTATAGATAACGTTAACAGAATAGGCGACACATAATTGTAAATTTTGGTCTGGTCTCTTCCACAAATTTAATATTTTACAGCAGCGGAGCAGCAGGATTTAAAACATAATCATATGAGGGAGGAGAGGAGAGGAAAGAGGAGGAGAGGCGAGGCCATTCTCTGTGTGTATGAATTGGGTTTGGTTTCAGTGCGCGTGTTCTTTGTTGATGTTGTGTTTTGTAGGTAGTGTCGGTTTAACAACTATCGTAGTTCCCATCCTACGTGACGTCTTACATATTTAGTTAACTTAGGCGCCTAGTCTAACAGTAACTAAACTAACAAGTACGCGCTTGTTCTTTTCTCCGTTCTCTACGATTTGGCTGCGCCGGCTCCTCCACGCGTTCGCTTGGCCGTAGGCTCCGTTGTGTCTGCTGCTCGGATGTTATCAAAAAGATTGTTCTCCTGGAAAACAATAAATTTCAGTTAATATTCACAAACCACAAGTTTTTTTTTGTTTTCATTCTCACCTGTGGATCCTCATCATCTGAGAGGGACGGCTCGGCGGCCCTTTTCGGCGCAGCAGCCGCTCGAGACGTTGCCATTGCTGTCGTGGTGGCTTTATTCACTTTTGTGCCCAACGTATACACGTCCAGCGGTATATAGACCTCGTTGTTCTGGAAGTTTGCAGCGGCAGGCTGCTTATAATACATTTCTGGCAGCGCCAGTGGCATGGAGAATGTGTTCGAGTTGCTTTCATTGATGTGACCCATCTTCGAGTCGATAATGTAAATGGAGAGATCGCAGAGTGCCCACATTTTCTGATGATTTGAAAGAGTGCATAGTTATAAAAGAGGAACGGGACCCAAAAACCTTTTTAGGGCAGTTTTGCATACATAGTTATCGCGCTTGTCGGAACCTTGGCTGAACTCGCGGTGCTTTATCAGCTGGAGCAGTTGCTTGTAGAAACCATAAACAAAGGATTCTCGCTTGGCCATCAGCGGTTCCAGTATGAAGCGCAGACATTTCTCCATTTTACGCAGTTGAACATAATCCTCGTGATTCGTATAGCTTGGATCGTGGACCAGCACGGGAATGGCAAAAGCCAGCATGTAGTCAGGTAGAATGTGCAGCGATTGTGATTCCGTTGAGCTGTCGGGAGCTATTCAAAGGAAAAGGTCGTATCGTATGCAATTAGAAACTTTTGAAATCGCACACTTACAGGTCATGGCAACAGTCTTGAGATATTCCCGACGTTTGTTCACATCCGTTTCCACGTAGTGACGCACCAGGTCTTGCAATCTTTTGTAAAATTTTGAATTGAGCATTTAAGAAACTGGATAAAGTTGCATTATTAGATTTCTCACTTTCTGTCAGTTTCCAGTCCAGCAAGCACGTATAAGCCCATAAAGTCCAAAGGTAAGCAATTCCTTGGCAGGCTCCTGCCCAGGCCCTTGTGCAGCTTGCGTGCAAAGATTTCCCGCACCTGTGGCACTGGATCAGTCTGAGCGACAAAAAAGTTGAAAGCGATAGTTCGTCTGATTATACCAAGGAGCACTCACCATAAGCTGAGAGAGCTGCAAATACTGCTCGGCACTATACTGATCGCCTACGCCCTTCTGTTCACAAACCTTGAGCATCGCACAAGCAGCGCCCAAGCGTAGCCAGGACTTCTCAGCTCCGCACAGACGATTCTGGGCGAGAAGATCGCCACGCTGATTGACAAAGGCGGCCAACATGCGGAATGTCTTCTGGGCAGCGTGCTCATCCGTGCGCAGCCCGAGCAGCCATCGAGCCATGGCCTTAAGGGCATCCAGCTTGCATAGCGTGTCTGGCGGGAGATCTTCTTCGGCACACCAATCGCTATCCTCGGGCAAATCGTGGTCCCGCTGCACTGGCACCTCCTGAATGAGCAGCTCCTTGACAATACGGCGGGCAATCATGTTCTTGATGGGTGTGAGGAATGCCTGGGGCATGTTGAAGGCAATGTGGCCCAGGGCCACTATTTTCGTGCGCTGATGCTCACAATTTGGAGTCAGCTTCAGACGCAGCGCCTCAATTATCTCGTTGAAAATAGGATGCACCGTCTGGGTAGTGGTCGATGCACTTCCTCCACCTCCAGCTCCATCGGTGGGCGCAATCGATTGACTGTTAACGAATATACAGCGTACGGCGTGCTTAGCCTGCTTGGGTGTTCCAATTAGGGCAAAGTCTCGGCAGATTGGAGCCAATTCATTGAGAATCGCCGGCGTGGCGTCAATCAACGGTTGATAGCGTCCCAAATGCGTGAGGGTCTTCAGCACCAGTGGCGCCACATAATCATGCTCATAGCTGAGCAAGGCGATCAAATGACGCAACGAGGTATCGGTGAAAAAGTGAGCCGAGAAGACATATGAGAGCATCTGAAAAGCAGACAAGACGTTACACTTGTAGATGCTGTATGACGTGGCGTTATATTTTAGCTTACACTCAGAAGCTTGAGTCCGCGCTCGCCTGCCTCCTCGGACGATATGCCAATCTCCTCGCATATAGAGCCACCCTGAATGCACTGGTCAATCAGGCTGCCGGAGAAAAGGGACCGATTAGGGTTAAGATGAAAGACTCAATCTTGAATTTGGCTTACCCTATCAGCACACCGATGGACTCCTTGTCAACCATCACGGAGGCCACGCGCTCAATCAGCATCTTGACCGTATTGTAGTACAGATTTGATTGGATGTGGGCACCAAGCTTTTTCAGAAGAGTGCCCATAGTGTCGGCACATTCACGACAGCTGACATCCCGCTTAAGGACAATGTTGATGCAGCGCAGCAGCTGGGCATCTTTGCGTAGATTGTTACTGAATTGTGTGAGATATTCGGAAGCTTTCAAAGGATCGGGAAGCAATCTAAGAGCGACACACACCCACAGTTAGTCATCAGTGAATAATTCATTTTAGTCTTTCACTTACTTGGCAATGGTGGTTTGTTTTAGAGCCAGTTGAGCGGTCACCCGTGGAGTAAACTCCTTGGAGTGATGCAGTTTGATCCAATCGCTAACCGTGTTGCGTGTCTTCATTTGATTCTTTTGCAGTTCAACAAAGGCCTTGGTTGCATTCGCATCCAGATCGCCCAGCAGATGGTACAGTTTCTTCATGCGGTCCTCGGGCGCCAGTTTGTAGGGAACCAATGAGGTGATGAGCAAACGCTCTACTAGTAGACGATCCTCCAGACCCACCTTGTAATAGCCGTGCAGTATCTTGTTCTTGACCCAGTCCACTCTCTGCTTGACGTCGGCACTCAAGTCATTTGGTTCGCAGATAGCCCGTTTGTAGATGAAGGCCAGCCCATTCATAGCGTCCCGCCGAATCTTGTATTTTTTGTCCAGCGTACGCTCGCGCACAATCTCCAGTAGATCGGGCGCCTCTATTACTACGCTGAACTCCCGCTTGGCCGTCGCCACAATAGCCATAACAACTTCGTGGCGCACAGTTTCGTCCAAATCATGATTACGCAAGCGCAACTTTTCCGTTATATCAGGTTCCAGATGTGGGTGATTGAGAAGAAAATGCATGGACGATTGAACGCACTTGACACGCACTGCCTCCGAGATATCGCAGAAGCGGCCCAAGAAGGTGCGTAACAGGTTTTGATATTTCTGAGATAGCTGGGAGTCCTTCTCGGAGAACATGTGCGCCAGCAACGTGGTGGCTTCTGTTGGGTCAGGAATAAGATTATACACATGTATGGACGAGTATATTAAGACTGTATCGTGGCATCACTTACTCAGCCTTTCTGCATCATCAGTGGACAGTAGCTTGTTCTCCAATTGGGGCAGCACGGAGTACAGAAGATCGGGATTGATGCGATTAAGCTCATAGATGATATCATAGATTTTGTTTGTAATAGACAGTTTGTTGTTTGGCTTATCCATGACTAATGCACGGTTAAAGAACTAACAGAGCAGGAAGAAAGAGATCCTCTTCAGTTGGTATATAATCTGAAATTCACTATACATTCATACCATTTTGATTGGGGTCTCCAAAGCGTCACCGGTCTTTCTGAGCAGTTGCTCGGTTAGCAGTCCAGCACATCTGTTGCTTGATTTACTTGGTTCCACTATGTTAATCAGTATGAGGTCCAGCAGTTCCACGGACAAATTGTCAGCCTCGGTTATCAGGGGACTCAGCACGTCCAGGAAAAAGTTAGTGATCTTGGCACTGTGCTGTTCGCTATAAGGGAATTTTAGTCAAATCAAATCAATTGCTTGGTTGAAAACTAATCTGGGACTCACTTCACAATTTTAAAAATGGTACTGAAGAGGTCTTGGAAGATTTCCTGGCAGTCTTCGAGCTCGAAGCACATGTTGAAAGACTTGACAAAGGCCAAGTTCTCCAAGAGGTAAAAGTAACGCTTGAAGGACGGATCACGGGGATCCTTTAGGCCGTGCAATTGTTTGATAAAAAACTTGAAAATGCTTTTGATTTGATCCTGCTCTTTGTAGGGGGCCTCAGGCGCATATACGCGCAATACATCCGCTATGCAGCACGCTATCAGCAGTTGGACATCGCGGGATGGGTGCTGCATAAAGAAGTCGTCCAGCAGGTGGAGCGCCAATGGTATATACTGTTGGTAGAGATTGTCATCCTGGTCCATGGTCTGCAGGACATTGGCGAGAGTCTGCCGACGGGGACAATATGATTTTCATTCGTGGGTAATCGTGTTCCAGTAAAACTTACCTTGAGGCGGCGTATCAGCTCGTCTGTGCCCAGGTCTTCCACCAATGGCCGACAGCCATTCGGATAAACAATGTCCGTCATCCTCACCTACTGATGCCGGACGGGACGGAACACGGCAGGCGCTGATCTGAAAACAAAAAGCGGGTACTCGTATGTAGAAGAATTTCCACATCAAAACCACATTTTCCAACAACAATTTTAGGCGACCCTCAATGTAGAAATAGCAGTGCCAAATCGGAGGGTGGCATTGCCACAGCCACACTCACGCATACGCTCTCACGTACACGTACACGTACTCCACTCACACTCGTCCGTTTCGCAGTGTTTTCCTTGTTTCAACAAACAAAAAATATTTAAATTGCATTTTCACTATGTTTTCGCAATGCGTTAAGTGCGAAACGTGGTACTGGCAAACACGGCAGGGAGAAAATTTCTAATGTGCAATCTTACTTTTCTTCACAACGGGCAGCGGCGGTACAATTCCTTGCCAATTTTCGGCCACTTTTATGGTGCACACAAACGAAATCTCTGCAAACTACAATAACATAACTTTGGAATGGAATGGACGTTTATTTACACATTTTCCAACGTTTTGGTTATTTTAAAGCGGCGCGTATGTTGTTAAAAATGAAAATTGCAGTGCATTTATGCGGAGTCGCACGCCATCATGACCGCGGATTTCCGAACTTAACCCACTAGCCCCCTCTATTAAAAAAGGTGAAACATTGCATTAAAGCGCGGAAAAAATACTGTTGGCAAATGTTCCTTGTAGATCCGATCCATTCCAACCTTCTTACTTTCATTAAAAAAATATCCACAATATCTTTCTCCTGAACTGCGCTAAAATTCTTCAAGTTTTATCATTTTCTTGGGGTGTATTTGAATACCCACTGATCGATCATGGGTTAATCGTTTTCTGTCCATAATGGGAAATCATATTCTTAGATTTTGATATTCGGTTTTGTACTACTAGCTACCTAAAACCCTCAGCCCTGAACACATAATTTTATACGATTCATGAATCAATTTTCTACAAAATTAGCTAATTTAAAATACTTCCCATTTATTGAATTATTTATAAAATAAGGTTTAAATAAAAAAGATCAAAGCCTAAAACGTAATTTTATACGGAACGAAGCGTAGTGTGTTTGGACATATTTCGGTATTTTTTATACCCGGTACTCGAAGAGTATAAGGGTATATTCGATTTGTGGGGATAACGGTTGTGTGTAACGCCCAGAAGGAAGCGTTTCCGACGCCATAAAGTATATATATTCTTGATCAGCATCAATAGCCGAGTCGATATAGCCATGTCTGTCTGTCCGTCTGTCCGTCCGTCCGTCTGTCCGTCTTCATTTGCGCCTATTTCTCATAGACTCTTAAAGCTAGAGTAACCAAGTTTTGTATTCGGTCTCCTGTGTTATCACACTACGCAAAGTGTATTTCAAAATTTCGCCCCGCCCCTTTCCGCCCCCACAAAGGACGAAAGTCTGTGGCACACACAATTTTTAAGATTTCTTGTATCTTCAAAATTGTGTGTGCCACAGACTAAATACGCAGAATCATAGCGAATGATCATTTCTATCAGAGTGTTGAATCTGGATCAGATCGGATCATTATTATAGCTACAATGAAGAAAACCATTTCGAAAGTCATCGTTCCCTCTCGCTCTCTCTCACACGCGACCCCATCTGCTTTGCCCATTCGTATTTCTTGACGCCTAGTTCTCAGAGACTATAAGAGCTAGAGCAACCAAACTTTCTATCCAAGCTCTTGTGATCAAACCAGCACAAATGTATTTAAAAATTTTGCCACGCCCCTTTCCGACCCTACAAAAGACGAAAATCTGTGGAATCCACAATTTTTAAGATAAATGAAAACAAAAAACCCAGAATCATGGAAAATTATTATATCTACCAGATTGCCGAATATGGATCAGGTCGAATTAATATTATGGCCAGAAGAAACTAATTAAATTTCAGTGGCTACGCAACGCTTGCCAAGCGCTGACTCATTCCCTCTCTCTCTGTCGCAAACACTTGTACGTCTCAAATATGTAGTTATACATGTCATGTAGAAATTTAGAAGCAGATGTAAAAAGCATATGCAAACAAAATTGAAAACATTTAATTTGTCCCTTTTGCGAACATATAATAAATTGCATAAATCGCAAGCTCATATATGTATGTATGTGTATACTGACTGAGTACCGGGTATAAGGTAAGCCGCGGCCTTTGCCGCGGCTCACAACGTTCCCCCTCGTTTAAGGTTAGACTAGACGGTATATTTTGTGGATAAACCCGCCCTCACATTGCCAGCTGTTCACCACGCTCGAATTTGTTGTTTAATCCCTATTTCATAAACAATACCAAGGGAGTGCTCAGTGCGTAGGATCCTGGTTACTGGACAGCTATCTTCCGACTTCAGGTTGTGCTAGATCCAGATCTGTGGCCGGAATCGCCAGACCAGCGACAACTGGTGCAGCGTACAATCCTCAGGTAAAACTAGCCAGCGCCCACGTATGTATATTTATTGAATTATACTTATTTTCATCTTAATTGTTCCATCAGCGCTTTGTGCCTTCAGGATTCACATGGCACAATGAGGGGGATCTGCTGGGATTCAGAATCATCACCAGCGGCTATGGACTATAGAGAGCAGGATAACTGCATTGAAACTAGACACGGAATCTTCTTGCGTTTGGATCGGAGGAGATAGTCTTTCGCCTTTTTTGTTTTAGACGCATTAATTACGGAAATGTTCAGCGCTGGTGACGGTGCCGATCCCAGAAGTGCTCCTCTGCACATTTAAATTCGAATGAACAAATGGCGCGCACAGCCATAGCAACCAGTGCAGGTAGGACGCAGTTTGCTCTTTTCCAAGTCGCTGTTCCCCACGTTGTCATATTCTGTTTTTCTAATCCAATTAGTGAGCACAGTGCAATCTATGCCGAGGCATCGGATGCAAAATAGTTGACTGCTGCCCGCGGCGCGGTCGAAAAGGGAACGCCCAGATAGCCCAGCTCCACATTCGCATAATTATGAACAGACTTACGTAAATATTGCATATGCAACACGTTTAAATATAGACGCCACGCCGCAAACGCAATGCCACGCATTTGGATGAAGGAAACCTAAAGTATTAATTGAATCGATGTAGAAAAGCGCACAGCTCGACTGGATTATGGCTTCTTTGCGCGTAGTTAATAGGTATGAATCGTATCCTATGATGTGAGAAAAGTTACTTTCACTCATTAAAGTCATGGTTTAATTTCCCCGTTCAATAGACTAGTATGCCGCGGCTTCGTAGTGCTCACTCTGCTGTTGATATTCTTCAATGAATTTCTAATATACTACATGGCCCAATCGAGCTGGCACCAAATCGACTGCAAACTGGGTAAGCCTCTTAGCACAGTTCCCAATAATAATCTGGCATAATTTACACACTCAACTTCTTCCATAGATAATTGTACACGCCTGCTGCTCATCTCAGACCCACAGATCTTGGGCACCTCCTATGATCGCTCGTCCCACAGCCCGCTGGCTCGCTACGACTCGGATAGATATCTGCAAAAGACCTTTGAGCGCGCCGTGTCCTTTACCCAGCCGCACATAATCGTCTTTTTGGGAGATTTGTTGGACGAGGGCAACATTGCCACGGCGCAGGAGTACAAGCAATATGTAAAGCGCTTTCGGCGCATCTATCAGAACAAGAAATTCCGTAAAGTATGTTCAAAATTTCCTTAGCTCAGAGAGTTTCTTGCTGGCAATACCATAACTCCAAGTTCCGCATGATATCTGCCTATTTTCAGCGTGTTCATGTGCCGGGAGATAATGACATAGGCGGCGAGAATGGCGACTACATATCCAACTCGAACCAGCGACGCTTCGAGAACGAGTTCATGAGTGAGGACCTCTTCGACTATGACCATCGCATCCGCTTCTTTAAGATCAACCGCATGCTATTGGACTTTACAAATCCCGACAGGGACAATAATGCCGACCGGCTCCGTATTGGGGTCTCGCACGCTCCGCTGCTTATTGGCGGTGGACCGCTGCTTCGGGCCGTCATCAGCGACTTGGACCCACATATCATATTCTCGGGCCATTGGCACGAGTCCAGGATATTTATTTACCCCTCCACGAAGGTGATCAACTTCTATGAGAATGCAGTGCGGCATTTTGATTTGAAGGCGCTAAAGGAGCAGGAGCACAGCTATTTGGAGATTATGGTGCCCACCTCCTCGTATCGCATGGGAAAGTCCAAGATTGGCATGGGCTATGCTGTGCTCGGTGAGTAGAAAGCTGGATTGGTCTGTTTTAAGATATATTCCAAGTATCGTATGTATTTTTCCCTTTTAGAGAACTACAATCTAAGCTATACGGTTCTGTGGCAGCCCAACCGTTTTATTCTGCTCTTCACTTACGTCTTCTGGGGCCTGTTCGTGTTCTGCGGGGCGATTGTCTACAAAATGATGACACGTTGTCCCTTCCGTGTGGCCAAACGACAGACGCACTATAGCCGCGTCTCCAATATACCTCAATTCTAGACTGTATCTTCCCCTCCTGCCCCTTGTGGGCAACGTACCGGAGATTCTCAACGAAGGAAGCTCGATTAATTAAAGAGATTGCAATATATAATAAGTAGGATATTCCAGTAGTTACTTATAAATTGTTACCCAAAGTGATGCGGTTGATTTATTTTAAGTTTTTTTAATTTAGGGAATAAAATGTATCGCTGTCCTCCGACACTAGCCATAAAATTCGCTACGATTTGCTGTTCTTTACATTTGGGAGTAGAAAGTGTAGTAGACCCAAACAGGGCTGCATTCGCCCAGAAAATAGCGGGAAATACTGGGTGCAGTCGACTGCGCATGCGCAAACCTTCCGATGCCTGCCATTCGCTTCCAGCTAAAAATTAGCCCCGATGCCGCGTCACTTCGCTTTTTAAAGTCAAACTAAGAGGTCGGTCGGTCGTCGCCTGCCCCGAACGAAACAGCAGCGAAACGCGAAACGAGATCCCGGGGCTCTCTGCGTCTGCGGCAGGATAATTAAGCGTGACGCGTGTGCGTAACATAAAAATAACCATAAACCAAATGCCAGCCATCCAGTCAGCTAGGCTAGCACTCGTGTTCAGTTAGAAGTGAAGTGAAGTGTATCTGTATCTGTATCCGTATCTGAGTCCAAAGGAAAAGAAAGACGAAATCGAATTAAAAATCGAGGAAAAAAATAAAAAAAAGAGAACGCACACTGGTTTTGTGCGAGAGAAAAAAAGACAAAAGGCAAGACGAATAAGAAAAAAAAACTAAGCCCCAAAGGAATTCTGCCCCTCGCGAGATGAACGGAAGGCGATTGTTGGGCTGCTGCCTGGCTCTGAGCCTGATCTTATGTTGTTGCGGTGAGTTCACACACAATGCCACCGCTGAGTCATCCGAGCAGCATTCTCATGGCCATCATCTTCCCCACACAGCCTCCCCAGTGTCTTTGGGCGATGTGAGCATCACAAAGGGTCCCCAAGCTGCGGTGACTGTCAAAGAGCAGAGCGGCCTACAGATGCCCTGCCAGTATCAGCTGCCCGATGGGTATCGCCAGAGCAGCAGCGTCATCCTGCGCTGGCGTAAGGACAACAAGACCCTGCGTCAGGCGGAACTGGGCCAGACAAGCAGCACCACCAGCGAGCCCCAGCTGGAGAGCATGCTGCGCGAGGATGCGAGGATAACGCTCAACAAGGAGTCTGGAGCTCTGCAGTTTACCAGCGTTCTGGCCAGCGATGCGGGCAAATACCAGTGCCAGTTGCTGGTCGAGGGAGAGCTGGCTGCCAGCTCTGGCAGCGGCATTCTGGAGGTCATCGAGCAGCTGAAGTTCGTGCCACAGCCCACCTCGAAGAATCTGGAGCTGGGCTCGCTGAGTAAAGTGCACTGCAAGGCTCAGGGAACGCCGCCGCCACAAGTCAAATGGATGAGGGTAAGTCGTGATCGGGGTCAGCATCGGAGACGGGTATCTCTGCGCCCATTCCACTGATTACTTACGGGAAACTCGTCGTTTCAGGAGACCCAACTGCCGTTACCCGTAAACGTGACCGATCTGAATGGCACGCTGATCTTCGGCCAGGTCAGCAATGACCAGCGCGGACAGTACACCTGCTTTGCCTCGAACAGTCAGGGCCAAATCAGTGCCACAGTGTCCATCAGTGTGGTGGTGGCGCCCAAGTTCAGTGTGCCGCCAGAGGGGCCCATTGAGGTGACCGAATCGGGTACGGCCGTCATCCACTGCCAGGCCATTGGGGAGCCCAAGCCCACGATTCAGTGGGACAAGGACCTGGCCTATCTCAATGAGAACAACACGGACGGGGATCGCTTCACTCTGCTGGAGAACGGCACCCTGGAGATACGGAATGTGCAGGCCGAGGATGAGGGACGCTATGGTTGCACCATCGGTAGCAGTGCGGGCCTGAAGCGTGCGGATGTCCTGCTGGTGGTCAAATCAGCGAAATCGGCCTCCAATTCAATTGTCACCCGCATTATCATTGTGATCATCTGCCTGGCCTTCCTCTACTTCGTTCTGGTGCTGGGCCTGAAGGTCTGGTACCGCTATCGCCGCCACCTGGGCAAGGTGCAGCTGGAGGATGCCACCCATGCGCCTACCTGCGACGGACATGAGCATGCCGAGCATGAGCCCTGCCTGACGGAGGCCAACAACTCCAGCAAGAATATGAAGAGCAAGCTTCGGGAGAGCACCATCCTGGAGCAGGAGTCGCAGGTGGCCGATGACATTGTCTGAGTGCCGCGCAGCCCTTTGCTTGCTTGCTTGCTCCTTCTTTCAATGATCTCGTCCCCATACCACGCAACCACCCATCCTTCCCTGAATATGTTACACAATTTTGTTGTTGAGTGTAAAGAAAAAACCAAAATCGAAAAATCGAAAAACAATCCCCCATAAATGTATTTGTATTTATATTTATGTACATATATACATTTATATAGTATATATGTATATTTATGCGTGTATGTATGTCTCTGTGTATATATCCATGTACAGTTATTTTTTAGTAGAATAAATATTTTATAGCTCTCATAGAGCCCCATTTTATAGCGCAATCGTTTCAATATCTCCTTTTTGTTGTGGCTCCACTCGGAACTCGGACTGCAGAGTGTGGGTGTGGGTGCGTGGATGTGGGTGGGGGTGTTTGGGGTGGAGTTTTCCTCGTAAAATTCTCCTCTTTTTACCATCATAAATTCGTGGCATTGCGCTGCCCACTTGGCACGGCACGGCCGTAAACCTCACAGAATGCTCAACAGTTTTTTATACACTTTTTATAGCGAAAGCAGCCGTCAAGCGATGAGCCGTGAACCCACCCCAAACCCCCCGCCAATAGAAAGTCGTAAAGTTTCCCCAAGCCCAATACTTGGCAGCAGAAGGAAATCTTTCGTTAAATGAAAATGAAATCGTTGGGGTGCGTACATGACAGAAGTACTATACCATAATTTAAAAGAAAGATCAGAAAAGATAAGAGATTCGTTGAAAATATTCAATTTTACTGTATTGTATGTACCTTTTCCAGAGCCAAAGCCAGCCAGAAGGGTTCCCTTGAAGCTAACAGTATACTCCCATCTGGAGATGGAGATGTGATTCCCCTTTATGTCATCAGTTGTCATCTACATGAATTCCCCTGCATTGGCAGCAGCGACAATTCCATTCCAATTGCCAGCGTCTGCACTTAATCGCTTCATTTACATTTCCATTCCATTTCCATTTCTGTTCGGCCCCAATCGGGCCAATACCTTCCCTAGGAAAAAGCTATACGTTTTATGCATATTTTATGGTTTTTTATAGCGCTCGCATAAACATTATGCGCCCACCGCACATCAAAGGCAACTACACATGCGCAGGCCAGACCCCAGACCTGCCTGCTTCATGCGGCATGAGGCAAGGGGCAGATAAAAAAAAGTAAGCGGCAAGTGCAATTAAACGACCCCTACCCCTACCCCTACCCTACCTATTCCCCTACCCCACACAGCCCATTCCGTTCCAGTATCCTCCTATCCACTGCCTCCTCCACCCATCCTCCCTCCGTGTCTGATGCGATTCGCCTTTGATCTGCGGCGGCGACGACGACGACATCGACATGCATTAAAAACTTGTTGTTGCGGGGCCCTTCCGCCGATGTGATGTGTTCCTTCTTCTCTCTTTTTTTTGGTACTTTTTCGCCTCATTTGTTTATAGTGGATCCCCTACACCCCCTCCCCCATCCCCGAGAAACACCTTCAAAAGTTGTATATGGGCAGAGCGGTGGGGTGGGAGAGGATGCTGTTTAAATGTTTATTTTGTTTAGTCTACGCAAAGGCCGCATTTGCCTTACTACAATTTATGGAAATGCCCCCAAAATGTTTGATGTTTGCCAGCGGAGAGGATTCAATATGCATTCGAATCCGTATTACTCGTACTTGAGGGTTTCCATAAAATTATACGACGCGTTGATTAAAGGTAACGAACGTAACCAGTAGAAACACACATAATAGCTTAAGCATCCCTAGAAACAACTTCAAAAAGATGAAACGATCTGAGCAACAAGTACTTGAGGCTGTGAAGTAGCTAAAGTATATCAGGGCACATTTCTACGAAATAACAGACACAAATATCTGAAGGTATGGAATGGCAGAGGATCATCTGAGGAATTTAACTTTTTACCCATTGTTAATGGCGAATTATTAACACACCATTTGGCCCGCTTTGATCTGATCCTCCTTCTCTTCACCCAATGACATGGGATATACTGGTTTAGGGGAGAAATCCGAAAGGCAAAATAATAAAACATAAGCCCAACATTCTGGCAGAGCATGGCATAAATCTCCAACTTTATGACATCAATAACTGTCGTACGTCCGGATGGAATAGAAAATGGAAAAGCGCAGTGCCCAACTTTGGATGGTCGCTATCGCTCTCTCTTTCTCTCTCTCTGCTTTCATGCGATAACCGCACACACACGCACGCACATAGTACCCAGATATAATCACAAAGGGCTGTTAATCAGGGGTGGGCAAGGGGCAGCACCACCCCTCTGACTAGGACGGGACGGGATATATACATAGTTTATACAAATGGCAACAGTATTTTACGACTGTGTTGGATGTCAGTCAACGCCGCCGTCGCCGTCGCCATAGCCGCTGCTCGTCGAAAAGGATCTGCTGCAATTGTTTTTGTGTGGGTTTTGGGTTTTGTTTTCCATTTTCTAGGGGGAGGGGAGAGGGGGTTGAAAGACCTCGTAAAAAAACAAGCGGAAAACTATAAAATGGAAAAACACACAGACAGAGGCAGAGACAGCGACGGGCACCCAGGCTCATAATCGGGCCACGCACAGTAGCTCCTGGGTGTCTCGGGCGGAAGCCTCTTGCAGTTTCCCCAAGCGTGTGCGTCTGGTCGTAAAAACAGCAAGCCACCGATGGATATTCCCATTCCCCGCCGCCGAACCACCCACCCTCCTCCACCCACTGGCACTATCTAACGCGCAACACCCTCCTTTTCGCTGCCTCTGGCTTGGGTCATTAAGACGCATTATTGTTTGGATTTAAAACGAGGGAAAAACCACAGCAGGAGGAGATGGAAAAGGAGAATGGAAAAGCCAGCAATCATTTGCCTAGCGACTCTTGGCTGATTACAGGCAGCTGATGGCTTCATTTGGAGACAATGAAACGGCCGTTTCCTTTTCGAATTCAAACTATTTTGGCGCGCAGCGTCTGCTGCACAGCAACACTGACAGAAAACTGGTTTTTTAGACTGCACCCAGTATTCCACAGAAACCAGAAACTCGACACTCATTACTTCTCTCTCGTTTCTTCTACTTCGTGTTTTTCTCTCTCTAAATTGTAAGCAATCATAGCATGTTAATTATTGGGGTGGATTTTACTTGCATGCGTTCAATTTTCTGAGGCGTTTTGCCTGTTGTCCACACCTTTTTTCGTCTCAGCAACACACGTTTGTTGCCGAGCAACATTTTAACCACTAGCAACATTCGAAGGCGGGCGGATTTGAAAGAATGGCCTTGCCGCCCGAATGTATCTCACACGGCAACCAGTTTTCCCATTTCCACGACAGTCGACGCAAGCAGTTCGTTCGGTTGTTCCGTGTTCGCATTCGTACAAATATCTCGAAAACTCCCCCCATTTCGGGGAGCGGGGAAGCAGGCAAAATCACCCACCAAAAGCCGGTTCATTTTGTGTTTCGAGCCCAATGCCAAGGATGCAGCAGATGCACACTACTGCTCTGGCCGTATCTTTCGGATACAAATTGAGTTGATTCGTTGCGCTCTGTTCGGATCGGTTAGCATCATTCTCTGGGTAATTGAACTCCACCGCTCTTACTGTCGCTCTGCCCAGTCCCGGTCCCGGTCCGGTCGCTTGTCGCTTGTCAATCTAGGCACTGATAAAAAAACATAAACCAACAACAGCACCGCTACAGACAGCAGACAACAGACCAAAGACTGCAGAGAGCAAGTGCTATATCTCTCTTTGAAGCCCGGCCCCCGCCTCGAGTTGTGTATCGTGTCTCGTTGATAAATGCATTTCATGCGTTCCAGCTTTGTAAATAGCAATTTAATTTGAGTGTCCACAGTAAATATCAAAAAACCGACCGACCCGAGCTCCTCCGAGGGACACAGGGACCGACACGTCGAAAAGGCTAGTCAGCAATTGGACTTCACTGTCGTCTGCAGTCGTCGGGCAACCAAATATTGAATATTTACAGATGCGTTGAGTGGATTTTCGAGTGCCTGGAACTTACTTGGCAGCAGCACAGCACCGCAGCACCACAGCACTCCTCACCCCCGACCTCCGGCTCTGAGCCGATGGATAGTCGCCTGCCTGCCTGACTATATCAACGGATTGTCAGCACATAATACCCTTCAATCCGATTCGTGAGTGTCCTTCCGCGTGCGTTTCGAGTGCGTGTGCGTGTGTGAGTGTGCGGCTTTATTCGCGCTAATTGGCCAGAGAAAGACCGAAAGAGAGAGAGGAAAAGGAGTAGAAACTATGGATATGGATGTGATGATGATCTGGATGTGTATCCTGGCTGGCACTTTGATGGGTAAGTTGTGCATTGACATTGAATAGGTAATCCATTCAGATATCAAATCAACATTTAATTGAAATTCATTGAGGGTTCTTTGGGCTCAGTTCTTATCAAAGTTGTTTTGATGTTGGGAAATTGGAAAATTGCATTACGCGACTTCAAAGAACTTCAAAGGATTCATATCCATTGAGTCCTACACATCCCCATCAGCCAGTTCTGGGTGGGTGGCTGCCTAGGTGGTAACCATGGTCCCGTCCCTGGCGAGCCTTTGTATCTGCATACAATTGAATTCTGAATAGCAGAAGAAGCAGCGTGCAAAATGCCTCAATTAGAAGCCGGACCGAGGCAGGAGTCTTTCATCTTCGTGTTCAGCGGGAGAGGTAGCCGAGGGAATGATTATGAGACCCGAAATGAAGTCCTTGGGCAAACAGGACGAACCCGAACAGCAGCTCATTTGAAGTAAAGGACATGTCATGACAGGCAAGAAAAGGCGGACAGGCGGACAGGCGGACAGTCGGACAAGCATCTGTGCTAGGCCACTTGAAGTGGGACAGGCAACGCCGAAATTTCAGCTAATCAAATATAGTTTATGGCAAGGATCATATGAGATCTCAAGAGGCACACACACTTATGCCAGCTGAGGTCCTTGGAGGCGACTACTGCTGTGTGTGTGTGTGTGTGTGTGTGTGGCAGGATAGAGCCGGCAACTGCTGACGGCTGACGGTTAAGTAGCACAAAGGCAAACAGCCGCAAACAAAAGGCGTTCCCCCCCCTGTCCAGACGACAGACAGGGAAGGAGGGGGCGAGAGGACGAGAGTGAGAGGAAGAGAGGGAGAGAGGCCTTGCCATATTTCAAAATCTGTGCAACGAACGTCGAACGCCACGCCACAGAGGTCCATTATTTGTATGGCAAATAATATGGCATGGCTGTCCTGTCTCTCCGTCTGGTCTGTGGGCCTGTGTGTGTGCGTGTGTGTGTGTGAGTTCCTTTTGTGTGGCAGTCATAATTTGTTATTCAAGCATGCAAAATGCTGCATGCAACATGCCCAGCCAGGCCAGGCCACACCACGGCAGGGCAGGGCAAAGCAGGGCAGCTGTGTGGCAACAACAACTCAGCTTTTCTTGCCTCTCTAGGCTCACTGCTCTGCTCTGCCACTCGACTCCCACTGCCACTCCCACTGCTGCCTGTCTGCCTCATTCTGAGCAACCTTAAAGACTTCAAGTTGAAAGTTCACTCGAGAGCTCTCTCAGAATTGCAAGAAATTAGACTGGCATTCAGATTCAGACGAATGTTCGTGGCGCTCGTGGGAGAAAGCCTCGGCTAACCCGAGAATGATTAGCATTTGTGGAACCCCTCCAAGACCTGACTTTTACCAGCGAACAGACCTCATCTAAACAAACACCCCCCTTCACCCCCAGAGCCAGGGCCAGAGCCCCAGATCAAAAAAACTTTTGACGGGTAATTGTCAGTGGCAGTCATTTCCCCATTTCCTTTCCCCCGCTTTCATTCCCATGTTGACTTGCAGTTTCTCTGCCAGACAAAATGCCACAGATTCCAGAGTGACAGTTCGGTTTCGTTTCTCCATCTATCCATCCATCTATCCAACCGTCTATCTATCTTTAATCGTTTCCCCCCATGAAATCAAATCAAATCAAAACGCCACCCATGGGGAGTGGTGATGCCTGATGCCTGGTGCCCGATGCTGGGGCAAGTTCAAGTAGATGCCACAGTGGGACTCCAGATTATTACAACAATATTTCGCATTCATTGTGCTTAATCGACAAATGTTGCCGCACAATTTGTGGCAGTTGAATGTGTGTATCTCAAACTGAATCGGAATCTGAATCTGAATCCGAATCCAAGGCAGAAGATGTTGATATTGACGAGCAGGAGGCCTCAGCAGTGGGTCTGGATCTGGGTCTGGGTATGGGAATGCTGCTGACTTGCTGATTTCGGTTATTTGAGCCAAACAAACGAACTAATTATCACACACACACACACAGAGGGGCACGCGGGGTAGGAAGAGCGAGGAAACGGAGTCGGAGACGGAGAAAGGCAGCTACTATATAGACAGATCTAGATGGGCAGTCGCTGGGTAGATGGACTGCCCGCTGCTCTGGCGTTGCCTGTCCCCCTGCACTGGGAGAAAAAACAAAACCCAGGAAGAGTGAGAAACAATATTTGAGTTCCACTCGAGTAAGTTTTTGGCCTGGCTAAGCACCCTGGCCTACGGCAATCTTCAAAAAAACTTCTCTTACTTCTAGCTGCATATTTTCTCTCAGTGTAGTCGTCCCTTGGTCTCTGTTTGCAGCATCAACACTTTTTGCTGGCTGCTTCCAACTGCCTTTCCCCTCGTCCCCGCACCGCCTCACGCATCGGGCCCACGTCAGCGCAATCAACGCCGGAGCCAAACGGGGCGCATATTTCTTTAATCGACGCCCAGTAACTGCCCCGAGATGGGGCACGAGAGGGGCAACTTTGCCAACTTGTTTTCTGCACAGCAAATTAAATCGATGCGACTCGCACGCAGAGAGGAACCAGGAGAACAGGCGACCAGGAGACAGGGCGACCAGGGGCAGGCTGAGGCTGAGGGTGAGGCTGAGGGCCAGACTCCCAACCAAGCTCCTGCCTGTCCAACTGCCTTTACGGTGGGGCTGCCTCGCCCGCTTATATCATAACACGTCGCCCCGCTATGTGACTGGCATCTGAATACCACTGTGACTGTGCCCCAAACAGAAACTCGACTCAACTCGACTCGACTGCCTTGCCTTGCCTTTAATGATGTTGTTGCTGGTGTGGTTCTGTGTGAGTGTGTCTGCTTATTGATTCCTTGTCGTGGTCGTGGTTCTGGGTCTCGTTCTCGGTCTGGGTCTCGGTCTGGTTCGTGGCCCCCACAATCTGAGGTGTTGTCTCAAATTGCTCCAATTAGTGGCCAAATATAATGTTTGCCGTTTTGTAGTTCTCTTCCGTCGTATAATCAAGAATAATTGCTTTTGAATTGCACGGCTTTTGGTCGAGGGATCTGCTTCAGGTGATGTGGTGGCGCCTCCCCAAACCCCAACTATACTATTTTGCTGCATTTTATTTCTGGCTCATTAAGTGAATCCTATTAACATTTAAACGCAGTGCCGCAGGATAAAACCCATAAACTGCATTGGCGGCTGTTGATTCAATAACGAAATTGCATTCACCAAAAGAGAAAGAATGTTGCATACAAAAATAAATTAAAACATACAAAATACATACATATACATAATAAAATGAATAAAAACATATTTTCCCTTTGTATCTGTATCTGTATGGTTTGTATAGTTTTTTGTTGAAAAGAGTCTCTCGCCCGGCTTTTAATTATGTTGGCACACAGACGCTGAAAATGTTTTTGGTTTTTTCTGTTCACATATTGCAACACGCAACGATGCATGGACCTTTGCCACAGGGTGTGCGATATGCCCTGTTTCCAAACGGGTATCCTGGCTACAACCAAACGTATGATAAAGTCTGCAGGGTATGGGATAGAGCTGACCGGAGAAGCCCCTCTATTGATAGGGATTTTTGTGAATTAAGATGGGATTTTAAAGTAATCATTTTGGTTTCTTGTCTACCTTTACTTCCCATTCAAATTCAGTACAGAAATTTCAACTGAAGTTATTTATTTTCCACCTGAAAGTGTTTAGTCATCAAATTGGAAAGTCTTTCTGCAAAATTGCAATAGCAGAGCCCCAATAGATAGCTTTAGATAATCCTACTTTTTCACTCATCATTTGGAAGTGTATTGTATCCTTCGGAGGTTTCATGTGAAATTTCTTTTCCCCTTTCAGTGTTCGGTTTTTTTTGCCCAACCAAATTACATTTAACTTAAACACCGTAATTGAGGCAGCTTAAGCGAATTTAATTTGTTTAAACCACTGTAATTAAATGCAATTAGGCTTAGTGCATTTTTTTAACTTTTAACTAATTCTGGTTCCCTCTTTTTTCATCCCGTTGCAGCTCCCGGCTGGGCCAGCACTTCGCGCTTCCTGCGCGTGCCCCAGAGCCAGTCGATTGTGGAGAACGAAGCCGCCGACTTTGGTTGCGAGGCCACGGATCCCTCCAGCTACTTGCACTACGAATGGCTGCACAATGGTGAGGCTCTGCTACGGACGATATGTGGCAATCTAAGGAGTTGTACTAATCTGATTCATATGCCCATTTCAGGTCGAGAGATTGCGTATGACAAGCGTGTCTATCGAATCGGTTCCCATTTGCATATCGAGTCCGTGCAGCGGGAGGAGGATGTCGGCGATTATGTGTGCATTGCCACCAGCTTGGCCAGCGGCGCCAGAGAGGCCTCGCCTCCGGCCAAACTGAGCGTGATATGTGAGTAGTCCATTGTCCTTGAAGCCATCAAGAACATCCTATCAAAGAAACTATAAACTAATTTGATTAATGCTGGGCTTTTAATGACATTCCGACCACTACTCCACTGCCAGCCTATCCCATGCCAAGCCATTCCATTTGATACCCATGCCATCATGCCATGGTAGCATGGGTGCCATCCCTCTCTTTAGATCAGAGCTAACCACAAGACAGACAAAGGTAAAGAGGCATAAAAAGCGAGGCAACCGAGGCAACCGAAGCCACTCGTTCTCGTCCAACTGATGAAAGATAAAGAGCCGAACAGCGAAAGTTTTGATGTACATGCGTCAAGGGGCCACAGGCCCTCCTCTCGGCCATCGGCCACAGGAAGTGCACTGCAGTGAGCAGAATGCAGTCCGAGGCAGTGGAGCATACGGCTGGCACCGCTGCCAGAGAAGAAGTGCAACCAGTGGAAGCAGTAGGAGGAGCAGCCAGCAGTGGCAGTGGCAGTGGCGTGGCGGCCTCATGTGATTGATGTTCATTTAGTTGCATTTGCCTTTAAGCAGAAAAATGCATAAATTTAACAAACAACTCCGCTCCTACGAGTACGAGAACGAGGAGTATCTATAGCTTCGCTGGTTCCCTTGGCCTCACCGTCCGTGTAAACAAAACGAAAGTTTTTATGCACAATCTGGACTGCATGTGTTCTCTGGCAACTGAGAAGATGTGAGATCGTATAGATGGGAGATGGTGGATGGTGGATGGGAGAGTTCTCCTGTCAGCACTGGCACGGCATTCGAGTTGTGATCAAAGCCACCAACCACCCAGCAGATGCAGAGGCAGGAGCAGATACAGCAGAAGCGGCAGTGTACGCAAGTGGATGTGGATCTCCATCCATTCATCCATCCACTCATACCAACGCAGCTATTTATAGTCCTCATCTCAAGTGTTTTTAGCTAATTAATTAACTAATTAATTTGTAGTTTTGGGAGTTGATTTTAATGCTGCTGCTGCTGCTGCTGCACCCTCTGGCTCCATCTGCTACTGGTTGTTGGCTGCATTGGGTTGGGGGTCTGGGGGGGATGCTTATCTTGGGCGAAGGCTGTGCTGGTGGCTGGCGCCAGCTGAAACTAAGTGGGTTATGTGATTACACCCTCCCTCTCCCTCTTCCCTCTTCCCTCTATCAATCTCATAATTTTCGAGCAGCAGACAAAAACTATTAAAATATGCAATGAATGATGCTTTAGCATCCTTTCTCCTGCTTTCCGACTGCTTTTGTCTGGCTGTCTTGGCCATCCGTTGGTGCCATCTATTCGCTGGAAATAAATGTTCAATTAAGCGAAAGAAAAGTGACATTTTCGCTTGCAACATTTAACAGATTCAAGAACAAACAGTGAAACAATGAGACAGCGAAAAACTTTGATAGTTCCAGGGGTAAATGTAACGACTAACTGATGCTCTAGCATGGTATACATATCTATCTGAATATCTGCTATGTTTTATAGATGAAAATTTATCGAAAGATTTGAACTAAATTGAGATGGAATTACAATCTCACTGCGAAAGTTAAGTAAAATCTAAGCGGGAATCGTGAAAAGTCCAAGACAAATGCCTGTCAAAGCCACGGAACTAAGTGATGGCTGAAAGGAAGACAGAATAGAACAGCAGAGAACCCGAAAAACAAGTCAGACTGAGATTCAGAGCCAGAAATAGTAGACAGACCAAGAGCCAGAGCCAGAGCCAGAGCCAGAACTCAGTCCAGACCTCAGCCAGACAACTGGCTGCCAGGGGGGAAAGCATTCCAAACATTTGCACAGCCAAAAGGGGTTGTTGGACTCTGCAGCAAGGATACAAAGTCGGGACACAGTCAGGACACTGCCAGGATACAGCCAGGATAAAGTGTAGTCAGCACGGACTGGGCATTGAACAGCTGAGCAGAGAAATGCTGTAATGTACATGGAAATGAAATGCAACATTAACACGAAACATAAACATAAAATGAGAAATGACAGCAGCAGCAGCGGCAGCAACAGCAGTAGCAGCAGCAGCAACAATGGCAACCAACAGCCAACAGCCAACAGCCAGCAAAGTCATAAAAACCAAACAAAATGCAAAGACACACCATCAGTCGGGGGGCGGTCTACAACGAGTGGTGGGGTGGGGTGTTCGGTGGGTGGAACAGGACAAAAGCAACCCTCAAATCAGCAGAACAACACCCCCATCGCATGGACGAGACAGACAGAAAGAGTCGCTACGTTCTGTCTGGATATGGCTGATATTCTCCTGCTGCCTTGCTGCCTCCTCTGTTGTGCCACAGAGCACACTGTAGGACGAGTATCTGTGCGCCAGACCCAAGTTCAAGTTGACTGCAGTTTGGGGGGCGACTGGCGGGCGAGATAGGGGTGACGCGGGAAGCAACGAGCCCGGCTAGAACCGGATAATTTTCATTTTGTGAATGCCGGAAAAACGCATAAAATTTTACGAGCCCGAGCTCGGAGAGCACATTAAAGGGGACAAGAAGGAGGACGTGGACGAGGACGGCAAGGCAGACACTGGATGTAGGGCTGAAATAGAAACAGAAACTGTAGTCAACTTTTTGGCGCGTTCTCCTGCTCTCTCTCTCTCTCCATCTCTGTCTAATTTTCTGGTTTTTCCGTTTTTTTTTGTTTTTGTTTTTTTGGAACATTTATTTTACTTTTGGCTTTTCTCTGTTGTTACACGAGTTGATCATTAGCAACTTTTGGCCAGGGCATTCGATGGGGGGGCGATGGAGAGGAAGGGAAAGGCATTAGAGAGTAAGCTGGAAACAGAAGCGTAGTCTAGATATTGCAGAGGAAACAAGAGGGGGGCCCATTGCACCTTCTTAGCTTCATTCCTTCCCAAAGAATTTTTGTGGATCGGCTAAGGTTTCTTAGCTCTCTGATGAATGCTTTTGATGGAAAATATTCGAGATATATATTCGGAAACCCTTCGGTCGTTAAACCCCCCTTGGAATCTTGGGCCACGCCTCTGCTTTGGGATATACATAAATATATAACCAAGGGAACCCCACGCAGACATCGTGCGATAATCGAATGTTTAACGTTTTAATTTGAAAACTGTTAGGGGTGTGGACAACAGGGGCGAAGGGGTGGCGGAGGGGGAAAAGCTGTGTCAGCGACTGGCCAACTTTAATTAAAGATCTGATGATAACGCACAGAGGAAAGCCCCAACAAAGCCCCACTCATAGCGGGTGCTACGGTCAGACGTTGCAATAAATTTCCACCGCAAATGGTTGCAGAAAGGGAAAATCCCAAGACTAAGAAAAGCACAGTCCATGAAATGGAATCGAGTCAACATGAAAATCCATTGATATTGATATTGAAATCAGTTCTCGTCAATAATCGAATGTATCTTTGGCCAATAATTCCACAAATGGATGGGAAATAGTTGATTTTTATCTGGATGAATTCTCAGATTGAACTGCTGCGCCAATTTGTGAAATGGGTCAATAACTTGTAAGCCGCTTTGTTCGAAACCAATTGAAGTGCATTCGAGTGGATTGCTGCCTGCTGCTGCCTGGTGCCTGTGGGGTGGTGCATAAGTCCATTAACGATCCACAATTACTGCCGGCCACTTCACAGTCCATCGTCCACTTCTATGGGCTCCGCTTCGCTCCCACTCCACTCCCTCTCCTCTCCTATCTCCTCTGCCCAGCCACTTGGTTTATGACAGCGCTGAAAACATTTCCACTCGAGCTGGAGCAACAGCTTTGGCCAGCCCCCAGGGAAATAATCTATTTTTGATTATCAATTAATTATATTTTCATAAAAAAGTCAACGATAAAAAGAAGTGCAGCAAATGCAGGCCGAACCAAACACTTCTTTGGAGGAACAGAACAGAACAGAACAGAGTTCTGGGCTCCTATCTTATCGCTGTTTTTGGAGGAACTCGCTTACATTTTGATGGTATAAGACCCAGTCGGCACACTTACAATATACCATGTACCGTCTTTGGCGGGGCAGAGGGTTTGGGTGGGGTTGGAGAGGCGGCATCGATAACAGTCGATCTGGTCCCCCCCCAAAAACCCAACCAACTCCGGCAACTGTCAATTTCTATATCTATAGATCCCCTGTTCGTGCCCCTGCCCCTGCCGCTGCCCCTGCCCCATGCCTTTCGACATTTACTTCCACTCTGTTTACTCGGGCGCGCGTTTATTTCGCGTCTCTTTTTTTTATGGGTCTCTGGTCTCGTCTCCGGACATTCCAGAGCAGAGCCCTAGCCTGGCCTGGCATTTGTTTACAGCCTTTTGTGGTTTATGCCTCAGCCAGCGGAAAAAGTTTAACAAATTTATTTTGTTTTGGAGCCCACCACCACCACCAGCCGAAGGCGTTGCTTTACTTCGTTTTTTCTTCGTTCTCTGCTCTGTTCTCTCTGTGTTGTTTTTCTATGTTTACCTCGAGTTGCACGTCCAACGTGTGAATGATGGCCGCTTCCACGACAGACAGACAGACAGACAGACAGATTTTCCACTCCCTCCTCCTCCTCCCTCGATTCTGTGATGGGTGTAGGTGTCAAAAGATCTGGGAGTTGCCCCCACCCTGCCCAACTCCCCGACTCCCAGCTGAATGCTCATGCTCGCTGGAGTCACTGACGATGCATAGTACATCAGTCTAATGAGACGACGCTCGTTAATTAGCGAGCGGCGTGCAACGGGCACTCTAATTTGAGTTACAGTTAGCCAGGGTCTACGAACTACATCCCATAGCATCCCCATTCCAAAATCCCCATTGGCTGGAACCCAATGATTCCCAGTCGGAAAGTAACGAAGATTCTGTGATTAAAGATGGTTTCAGCTGGAAAACAACTTCAATGTAGCCATTTTAATTCATCAGATACACTATCTGATGGATTCAATAGAACAAAGGCATTCACCTGTTGATAATAAGACATTCCTGACATGTTTTGACAAAGTCCTGGTATCTATGCGATTGTTTTGTATCAATAATTCAGCACAGATTTCCAGCTTATGTAGCCATTAGATACTTTTGTATCTATCTGTGATTCACTTTACCTGCCACTTTGCCACTCAGCCATCCCAGCCATCCATCCATCCATCCATTCATTCATTCATCTGTTAGATACTTTCGTTGGTTCTGCTCTGGGTTCGGTTTGGGGATTGGGGTTTGGCCTTCTAAGTGCCAATTAGTTCACTCTACTGTCATTCTAGTCGTAACATATACCAAAAGTTTATGCCACAGGCCGACTGAATGGAATGTATCCGTCAGTATGTCGTTGATGTGCCCCACCTCACTCCCTCACACACAGGGAATACAGAGCAAATACAAACACAGATAGGCACACACATACATACGTGCATACATTTCAAACTTTTGACACTTCCTCGACGGAGATGGAGATGGGGAGGTGGGGAGATGAGGATGGACCCGTACCCGTAGCGGGATCCGGAGACGGCGACGGAGACGAAGACGAAGACACAGGCTCTGTTTATTGAGTTGTTGCTGTCGCTCTGTATTTTGTTGGCGTTGGTTTTTGGTGTTGCCATTGCTGAGGTTCTTGTTTTTCTTTCCCTCCAAATAAGTATCTACAAATATTTAGAGGGATTTTTTGTATTTTTGTGCACACCCGGCCCCTCCTCCCCCGCCCCACCGGCGCAAGGCAAACAGAGGCAGAGAGAAGCGGAGCCCAAACAAGATTTATGTGCATATGTAAATTCATGTTTTCTAACCGCAGTGTCCGCAGTCGGCAGTCGGCAGTCTGCAGACCTGGCAAACATTCGGATAGGCCAAAAGAAATATCCATAAAACATACATCACACACAGAGAGCAGGGAGGCATGGCTGCCTCCTCCCGCCCCCCAACCGTAGATAACAAAAAAATGATGGCAGAGACAGAGGAAAAATATCATTTGAATAAATTATCCAAGAGCACAAATGAGAACTTTGAGGCGAACAATCTAGCGGCGATTGACAATTATCACCCAGAGATACAAAAGTATCTCGTATCTCATTCTCTCTGCGCCACAATGGAGCTGCAGCGCCAACTCCAGTCGCCAGTCTCCCATGGCAGGTTGTCCAGGTCCAGAGATATGCGATGTTGAGGCAGAGATACGGTAGGGTAGGGTATGAGCCGGGACAGAGCCACGGGGCACAAAGGCATGTCTGCAACATGAGCGACCACGCCCCTTTGCGCCTTCAGCTGCCACTAAAACATAAATTAAACCCCAGCATATTCTTCTTTTTGCCTTGCATTCAGCCTGTGCTTTTCTTTTAGTGCTTTTTCTGCTCTTGCCACAAAACTCTTTTCTCATGCAGCAATTGTTGCAAGTACCGTTTCGCTCCATTCCGTGCTCCTCTGTGTGCCTCGTCTGCTCTGTCTGAGTGGATGGCTGGAGCAGTGCAGCAGGAGGGGAAGGGAATATTCCATGCCACATATGAGCATTTACATGCATAAAGGTGCAAGAGTAGACACGACCCTAGCCAGGCAGCCCCCTGTACCTGCCCCTGCCCCTGCCCCTGTCCATGCCACCGACTGACTGACAGTTCAATTTATGCTTCCTCTGCCCCTTTGAGCGGCAGCAACGAACACAACGATTGCTGGGCCTGAGCATCGGGGCATCGGGGCATCGGAGCATCGGAGCGTCGGAGCCTCGTGTTCCGCCCAGAACTGACGATAAAATGCACTTAATGCAGCGAGAAATATAAAAGGGAAGAAAGAGAATAGAACAGAAACAAAACTGAAATTCGCGCAGCCCAGAATACGCATTAAGGCGAAATGTATCTTCCGGATACACGCGTACTATGCATATTTATGGAATGCCTCCCTGCCTGCCTGCCTGCCTGAGGGAAACCTGATTCGCCTCGCATACAATAAATTCAATTATTGATCGCCTGTTTTGTGTTCTCTTCCAGATCTGGAGTCGGCCAGCGTGCAGCTGCTGGGCAACAATCGGAACGAGCTGCTGCTCAAGTGCCACGTGGAGGGCGCCTCCGGGGACGAGCCGCTGCAGATCGAGTGGTACCGTAACAGCGCCAGGCTAGGCAGCTGGGGCAACGTCCATTTGGAGCAGCATCGCCTGCTGGTGCGTCAGCCGAGTGCCGCCGACGATGGCCTCTATCGCTGCACTGCCTCGAATGCGGCGGGGCGGGTGATGAGCAAACAGGGCTATGTCTACCAGGCGAACATCAAGTGTCTGCCGCGGCTGCTGAAGAAGAACCAGAAGCTGCCCGAATCGTGGGGCAAGCAGACGTTCCTGTGCCGCGGCAAGCGTGGCGGATCCGGTGGCCTGGACCAGGCTCTCTCCCCGGCCCCCGAGGATCTACGCATTGTCCAGGGACCCGCTGGCCAGCTTCTCATCAAGGAGGGCGATCCGGCCGCTCTCAGCTGTCTCTACGAGCTGCCCGCCGAGCTGCAGAACCAACGCATTCAACTCCGCTGGCGAAAGGATGGCAAGCTGCTGCGGCACGTAGAGCTAGGAGGCGCCATTCCCATCCCCATACCAGGACACCCGCACGACTCTGGCAAGGATGCGCTGCTGCGCGAAGACGCCCGCCTGGTGCTGCACAAGCAGAACGGAACCCTGAGCTTCGCCAGCATCATAGCCAGCGATGCCGGCCAGTACCAGTGCCAGCTGCAGCTGGAGGGCCATGCGCCCATCAACTCCTCCCCCGGCGTCCTGGAGGTCATCGAGCAGCTAAAGTTCGTGCCGCAGCCCACATCAAAGAATCTCGAGCTAGACGCAGCCGTGGCCAAGGTGCACTGCAAGGCCCAAGGCACACCGCCGCCGCAGGTCCAATGGCTGAGGGTGAGTAGATGGCTTTTCATTTGGCGAGCACTCAAAACAGGACGAGGCCAGTGTAGAATCCTCAATCTATCGTCCAGTCCGTTATAGAAATTGCAAAAAATCGCGCAACGCGTCGCTGAGCAAACATTTCCCTCCGAATAAACCATTTGATATGCAAAACTCTATCCAGTCTACGGCCCAAATACATACATATGTACCTTTCTCCTCCTCCTCCTCCGAGCCCCTTTGGCCAGCTGTCGCCAATGGCCAACCAATTTCGGCAAATGTTTGTCTATTTGTGGGGCTAGGCAGGGGGAGGGGAGGTGGTGGGGGAAGTGAAATGAGAGACCGAAACCCCTTTCAAAAGAAGTTTTTTTTCATTTGATCTAAACAAACGTTAGGTTGGATTGCGATTCCGTTCCCGTTCGGTTTTCTCTGTTTTTGTTGAATTTTTGATGAAAACGCATCGAGCAGGGGGTCTGGAAATTGTTTACTAATCGTCGCCACTCGTTTCGATTCCAATTGCGATTCCAGGAAGGCTCACAGAACAGTTCACTGCCCGACCAGGTGGAGGTGGACATCAATGGGACGCTCATCTTTCGAAACGTGAGGGCCGAACATCGGGGCAACTACACGTGCCTGGCCAGCAGCAGTCAGGGCCAGATCAGTGCCACTGTGGCCATCAATGTGGTGGTGGCGCCCAAGTTCAGTGTCCCACCCGTGGGACCCATTGAGACCAACGAGCAGGGCACTGTGGTGATGCACTGCCAGGCGATTGGGGATCCCAAGCCCACGATTCAATGGGATAAAGACCTGAAGTACCTCAGCGAGAACAACACGGATCGGGAGAGGTTCAGCTTCCTGGAGAATGGCACCCTGGAGATACGCAACGTTCAGGTGGAGGACGAGGGCAGCTATGGCTGCACCATCGGCAACAGTGCGGGTCTGAAGCGGGAGGACGTGCAGCTGGTGGTGCGGAGCAGTGGCGATGGCTTTGCCCCCGAGGAAACGGGCGGCGATGGCTTCCTGGTCACGCGGGCTGTCCTCATCACGATGACTGTGGCGTTGGCCTACATTGTCCTGGTGGTGGGTCTCATGCTGTGGTGTCGGTATCGTCGCCAGGCGCGGAAGGCTCGCCTCAACGAGCTGAGCATCAAGGAGGCTGGCGGCGACCAGCCGGATGCCGCCGTCACAAATGTCAAGGGTTCGGAACAGGAGCCGTGTCTGTCCAAGCAGCGCAACGGCCAGGACAAGGCCAAATCAAACGGAGACGCCCAAAAGTCGGATGACACGGCCTGCAGCCAGCAGTCGAGGAGCTCCAAGAAGTCGGTCTACGAGCAACTCATCCTGCCCCGGTCGGGCCTGAGCGAGCTCCTGCAGATCGGACGCGGGGAATTCGGGGACGTGTTCGTGGGCAAGTTGAAGGCCTCACTGGTGGCGGCCAGTCCACAGTCGGACAAGGATGCGGACACAGAGAAGCAGCACAGCAACAGCGAGAATGGGAGTGGGGGCAGCGGCAGCGGCAGCACCACCCTCAGCACTCTCAACGAGAAGCGACGCTCCAAGACCTCCATGGACGACATCGAGGAGATCAAGGAGGAGGAACCAGAGCAGTCGGCTCTCGATCAACTGGTCCTGGTCAAGGCCCTGAACAAAGTGAAGGACGAGCAGGCCTGCCAGGAGTTCCGTCGCCAGCTGGATCTGCTGCGCAGCATCTCCCACAAGGGAGTCGTCCGTCTGTTTGGCCTCTGCCGGGAGAAGGATCCGCACTACATGGTCCTGGAGTACACCGACTGGGGCGACCTCAAGCAGTTCCTGCTGGCCACCGCCGGCAAGGTGAACACAGCCACGGCCACCTCCTCGCCGCCGGCACTGACCACCAGCCAGGTGCTGGCCGTGGCCTATCAGATTGCACGCGGCATGGATGCCATCTACCGCTCCCGTTGCACGCACAGGTAAGTGGGGATAGATGGGGATTGCTATCCTTGCAGCCTCTAAGTTTTGCTTCTCCACAGGGATCTGGCCACTCGCAATTGTGTCATCTCCAGCGAGTTCATAGTAAAGGTCTCCTATCCGGCCCTGTGCAAGGACAAGTACAGTCGAGAGTACCACAAGCACCGGAACACACTGCTTCCGGTGCGCTGGCTGGCGCCCGAATGCATCCAGGAGGATGAGTACACCACCAAGAGCGACATCTTTGCCTACGGCGTCGTGGTGTGGGAGCTCTTTAATCAGGCCACCAAGCTGCCGCACGAGGAGCTAACCAGCGAGCAGGTTATCCAGCGTTCCCAGGCCGGCACCTTGGAGTGGACGGTGGCCGAGGCGACACCCGACAGCCTCAAAGAGATATTGGTGAGTGTTTCACGGCGTGCCATTAACTCTCTCCTGACAGGCTAATTAATCCGTATGTTGTGCCCCTTGCAGCTATCCTGCTGGCTGGCCAATCCCAAGGAGCGACCGTCCTTCAGTCAACTGGGATCCGCCCTGAGCAAGGCCATGCAAAGTGTGGCCGAGAAGTGAGGAGGGCCCCAGACTGATTGAGCAAATGCCAAAAAGTAATTTCTAGATTTATGATTTTCCCCCCAACCCCCCTCCCCATAGTATCTCGCTAAGTATTTTCTTTGCCAGGCTAAACATTAAGTTCTAGGCGCCTGTTCAACATGCGTACTATATAGTATATGGATACGTTTTAACTGTACAAACATACATATATGATCACACCCTATATAACACATGAATATATTGTTCGATTACGAGTACTTATGATATGAAATAATAACGATGATATCTTCGATAAAAGTATTGCATTTGCGTGGTGAAATGTATATAGAAACTGCCACAAAATATTTGCATTTAGACCAGCTGAAGCATTTCTAGGATTAGGATTAGCATTTTTAACCATCACCAACAACATCACCATCAGCATTTTATAATAAATACTATATGATACGTGTTTAGCAGATTTTCAAAGGTTTTCGAATGCGTAAAGGAAGGGAAAACTAAGCCAAATTTTAATTTAATCTTAGCATTGGAAAACGCATCCATTTTTTAAAATATATAATATAATACATGTATGTATCTATAGCTATATATACATATATTTAGGAATCATAAGAAACACACACACACATACACAACCACATATTTATAGCTAGTATTTTAAGCTTTGATGCATGTTTACAAAACATTTAAATAAACACGAATAAATAAATTTAACCGATATAAAAGCAAAACCCCTCTTGAAATATTTAAAGAAAAATCTAGTTTGGGCAGTCATTTCATTTTGGACTGGGCAAATTTGTTAAGGGTCCTTTGGGCCTGCCTAGTAGTGGGGTAGGGGTTGGGTCCTTGGCTCATTCACACTTCACTTGATTTGAAAAATGAGCACCTATTGAATGGCTGGATTGAGAGCCAGCTCTGACTTCGCTTTTCTTTTCCGCCCCTCCTCCCAACGATTGACAAACAAACATGGCAATAAACCGTAAAGTTGCCTTGGCTTATTGGGGCCTTAAGTTGGCCCAGGCCCAGGCCCACTCCATCCCTATCGCGCCTACGTTGCCAAAAAGTTTCCTCGTGCGAAAACTTTGGCCAGGCCCAGATCCTGGCCCAAAAACGAAGCAATATTTGCATTTGAATCAGCAACAGCAAGAAAAATACCCAACTACAGCACCGTTTCAGAATGAGTTGGCATTTTCCTTTTGGCAGAGCCACTGGCTGTGGATGTGTATGTGGATGTGAATGCGGATGGACTGCTTAGCTTTTCCTGGCACGTACAAATATCTGCCTGTCATGAATAGCAAATGCCTCCACCGAGAAAGGTTGATTGAACAGTTGGTAGCCAGGAAGTGCGGTAGGCAGAACTCGGAGCGTAAAGAGTTGGCCAAAATGAAGCAGGAGAAGAGGGAATACTCTACAGGAATCATACTGTATAACAGAACTCCCTCCTCCAAACTTATCTAATATTCAACTATCACAAATATTAACACAAAATATACCTACATATGGCGTACAAGGTATTCAATGACATATACTGATTCGACTCGACTGCAAATGCATTTGTTAGCTCTCTGGCTAAAAGGCCGGCCACACATGGCGTATGCGCAATATTTGCAGTATTTCGTAATGGAACCCCGCGACAGCTGTGCTGCTGTTGTGCTGCAACAAAAGAAAGGCCTAAACTAAGCTGCTGGGGTGGCTGCTGCTGTTGCTGCTGGCGGGCAGAAGGAAAAACATAAAAATGCCATTTCACAAGGCTTTCAATTTATTAATATTTTATGCAGCCAAGCGGAGCACAGGGGGGGGTACAAAAACTGGGCAAAATGGCTGTGCTTTGGCAATTCAAGCGTAAAATGTGCATTACTCATACGCCGCATAGGCAGAAAGGCTGGGTAGGGGGTCCCCGGCAGAGTCCCCACTGACCTATACCACCTGGTTATGCCTTTTACCTGGCGGCGCATAAATTGCACATGACATTACGCATACGCACCAATGGCCAGGCACAACATAAATTTGGCAGACAAATTTGACTTTTGTTTTCATGCCACTTCCATCTCCCCTCCCTGGGCGGTTCCAACCAAAGCCGCAGATTGATGGTGCACCAGTCCCTTGCCATCAGCGAAGTCGCCTCATTATGGAGTCCCCGAAAACATATTTTCGCATTCATCAAGGGCCAAAGTTTGCGAAACACGGGAATGGGAAAACAGCGTGGCAGCCTGGCATCCTGGCACATAATTGAAGCACATCGCAGACTCGTTTATTACACAGCTCAGCCATCTCTCTCCGGCAATCACATGTACAGTATGTATGCCCGGGTACGGTGCAGAGTTTTATAGGTCTGCTCTGGTTTTTATGGCAGCCTCGTTCTGCGAAATATTCGCACAATTAGCGAAGAGGGAAAGTTTGAATTGTGTTTTTGGGCCAAACTGAATATGAGCCGTCGTCTCTAGAAAGGGGTAGGAAATAGCTGTGTATGGAACACCCAATTATGCAGCCACCCCAAAAGTAAGTCTTGAACTCCACTCCCCATCCTGCAGCTGTCTCAATTATTTCAAGCACAAAAATAGCAGTGAAAGCGTGTAAATTTAATAATAATTTAATGGAAAAATCCCCCAATTAGTGTTATGTTTTAACCAGAATTTAGCTGGAGAACGCGCGACACTGGTTATTGATAATTATCCCATTTGTGTCGGGAACGAGAACTTCTTTCTGCGATAGACCTATGCAGCAGCCCGATGGCATACCTCCATCAATGGGGAAGGCTAAACCCGTACAGGCTTCAGTAAATGTTTGTTCCACATCGAACTTAGAGACTCAACTTTGAAGAAAGCCTCCCCAATGGTTTGAAAATACCCAAATTCAACTCAAAAGCATTCGTATGGGCAAAAATAAACAGAATTATTTATATTTCAAATACTGTCTTTAAAGTAATTTTATTGTGGCTTAGGCCTGAAATGGTTCTGTTTATGGTTTTAATGATTAAAATTTAATCTCAAAAAATACACTAGGATTTTTGGTACTAAATACTATCCATATGAAGAAGATGGTCATGACGAACTCTTATTCTCTTATCTTATAACTCTTATGTCCGCTGTCGCACTGATCCTTCGAAAGGTAAGCAGGATGGACCCACACCTTTTGCATTTTGCATTTTGCCACCGAAATTGAAACGTAAAACACAAAACCGAATCCCGACCTGAAGGGTGTCGTGTCGTGTTTGAAAAAGGGGTGGAACATGCATGAAACAAACAGCTGAGCCTTTTGTGTTGACTCATTAACGCACAGACTGGTGATGCCAGGAGGAGGTGAGGGGAAGTTGCGAGGGAAAGCTAGCGAAACGACAGAAATGAAACATCAGGCAGGAGCAATAGCTTGCCTTGTTCCGCATCCTTTCTCCCCTCGTCCCGCTTCAAGTGAAATAAATACCCCAAAGTCATAAAAACCAAACAAAACAACAACAATGAAGAGAAGAGCTCGAGACGGCCGCGTGACACGATATCCGCTGACACGAAACACGCTTCTCCAGCCAAAATTGGGGCCGCTTCGTGATGCGAGCTGGCACTGTCTGAAGACTCCCATCTCTAGCGGAGTTGCCATTGTCACCCCCCTCCCCAGGACAAAGGCCACGTCTGGCAGGCTGGCAGGCAGGCAGGCGACACGACGACACTCGACTTGACTCGACTCGAATACCATCGAGTTGGAGCCGGGAGCTGGAAACCCCGGCTCATTGTGGAGTAACAATTTTCATTTTCAACGCCAAACACAGGGGCGCAAAAAACGCATAAAATTTTACGAGCCAAGCTAAGCTAGAAAGAGAGAGAGCTGGAGAAAGAGAGAGGGAGAAAGCAGAAAGGAAGGCGATATAGCAATAGGTGGAGAGGAGAGTGCGAGTGCGAATGCGAGAGTGAATCCTTTGCCGGGTTGGTTACGAGTCCCTCGGTAAAAGTTTAGCTTTCGTGTTGGCCATAAAATGCCTGACAGGGCTTAGGAATGCAGTTGATTTGGAATGGAGTCTGGCGAGAAACTCTTACGCTTCAATGGAGTTGGCAGCCAGCCCTTTGGGGAAAAGTCGTCAGATCCGATCCAGAGAGTCCATTGGGGGAATTTGCGGCCGTTTCTGCTTCTGCTGCTGTTGCTGGGGCAAGGGTTACGTTTACCGTGAGAGAGCGAAAGAGAGCGCGAGTGCGAATTGTGTTCAGGTGATGTTTTGGTCTTTATCGTCCCTCTCGTCGTTTATTGAGTCGCTTTGCATTAAGCTAGTGCCAAAAGCTTTCGAAGCTTCCTTTTATAGCCATAACGGTTAAGCGGCATTAGCTACTGCTCTCACTCCAGCTCCTTTGTTATGCCAAAACGAGATTGCAGC
Source organism: Drosophila algonquin (assembly GCA_035041765.1). NCBI lineage: Eukaryota > Metazoa > Arthropoda > Insecta > Diptera > Drosophilidae > Drosophila > Drosophila algonquin. Next base: position 41,600 of record JAWNKY010002958.1, read on the forward strand.
AGTGACAAAATTAGCGGTAAATGAGCAAGGTTAGTGGGCTGAGACAATGAAACAGAGCGGGAGAGAGATGGGGAACAGTGGGAGAGGCAGGTAGAAGTAGGCTCTGAGTGAGGAGCAGTGGCAGTGGCAGTGGCAGTGGCAGTGGGGGGATAGAAACTTTTCTTTTCCACGGGGCATTTAAGTTCAATTGGGTAATTTGGGAAATGGTAGGAACCAAGGTAGGGAAGGGGCAGATATGGGCTGCCATTTACAAAACTGTAAACTGTGTAACGAGAACTCCACGGAGAAAAGTTTAGAATAACTCAAGAAATTCCTTTAAAAATACTTGAATTTAAAAATTGACTAATTAACACTATACCACCCTGGAGAGGAGGGGTTAAGCCAGAGGGGTTACAGGCGGGTAAATAGGCTACGCCATTTAACCCATTACTGCTTTATTCATAATGTTTGATAAGCCACAAAATCCTTTCTTACAAGCCCCATACAAAGTTTGGCCACAGCATTAAACGGCTTTTGGCCCTTTAGCCTTGAATAAATATTCCCAGAAAACGTTGGACTTTAACTACAGCAAGTGGCGACGAGCAAGAGGGGATGAGAAGAGTGTACATAGCAGAACGTCTAGCAGAATGGCAAACAAAAAGTAACTGTAAAATTTAGCGCTATGTCAACACATTCCAACAGTCAGGGCCGGGCAGGACAGGTCCCGGAACCCAGGGAGCCAGGAGCCCCTTCATCAATCTCTCTCCTCCGCTTTCTTCCATCACTTCAATGGAAAGAGCAACCATGTGCAAGTCCCGGACAAGAGGACAATGCAACTCAAGTGTTCAGCCACCAAGCAAGGAGTAGTTAAATGAGGTGAGGCCTTGTTTCGTCTTTGGACATTGATTCGAAAGGAATGACCTTGCAGGGAAGTAAATTCTAAGTAGTTCTATAACGACATGAAACAGATGTTATAAAATCTCTTGCTGTGCGACTCTTGATAAAAGCGACACCTCATAAAAATACATCTTGTCAGGAAGATGATAGCGAGCAGCCAAAGGAAGACCTTACTAAGTAGCCTAAACATATGTACATATATGTATGTACATACATATGTAGTTCTCCCAGTCCCACACTCCCCGTGCACATCCGTGCCACAGAGAACTTTCTCTTGTAAGCTGCTGGCAGCCGCATACAAATTATTTTGGCCAAAAGTTTAACTCAACTGAAAAGAATTTTAAAAAGTTTCACGCCACCGCGTCTCTGGCTCTCTCCATTAGGCGGGAATTGTCTTGGGATGGGAGGGAGGTAGCTGATAAATTAAGACGCTGCCGGAGCCACAAATCATTGAATTGAACCGCAGTGCGACAGGAGGGATTGGGTCTGGCGGAACGGAGACGGAGACGGGGACAGCCTCAGGCTCAGCTGCTACTTCAATTCAATCTGCCATCGATTTGCCCCCAAAGGCGACACATGTGGCAGAGCATGGCTTCTCCCTGCTCCCTATTCGCCTGCGTTTATCTTTAGCCATATTTGTGTACCCTTACAAAGAGTAAAAAGGGTGTTCTGAAAAGCAAATTTCAGACTTCATATATCATATATTGTATGGATTAGGAACTGGTAGGCCCTCATCATCATCATATATCATCTCAAACTGAATAGAGGATGCATTTGGAAGGGTATCTAAACCCTCGGCCCCAACAAATATCTCCTCTTTTTTGTTTGTAATACAATTTCTGGAAACTTTCTTGTTGCGGCTCGTCTGCTTCTTGTCCTGAATTTTAATAAACTTTTGACTGGAGGCAGCGCAGGCACTGGGAGTCGGACTAAAGGGTTTCCTTTTCATTTTTTTTTTTTGGCGACAACCCACACGATCTTGGTTGAGTCAAAAGTTGTCAGCTTAACAATTTTTATCAATAAGAAAAATCCTTTTGCCGTAGCTCGTTCCCCGAAAAAAACTTGCGTCTTGGAAACTTTTTTTTTTAATCCTTTTTCCTGACCTGGCACTTGTATTTACTTGGCAATTACTTCAAGTCCTGATTTAATTGAATGCAAATGCAGAAACAGCAACTGAAATAGGTCCTACGCTTCCCCAGAGATTGGATGGAAGAGGAGCTGCTGGCTGCTGCTGCAGAAGTCGAGACGCTCTCCAGCCGCAGCAGCAGCAACAGCCATATTTTATGCAACAGCAACTGAAAACTGCAACTGAGATGGCAACTGAGAAGCAGCCAAGGAGCAGCAGACCCCTCAATCCTCACCCCCTATGATCCCCAGTGTGCTGTGCTTGTGGGTTGCCATGCCCTGTCTGTCTGTCTGTTTGCTGGTTCTCAAGTTGCATAATTTTGTTTTCCTTTCAGAGCAGGGGCACGCGTCCTCCCGCCACCCCCAACGTCCCCTCTGACTCGGGTCCTGGCCCATTCGTGAGCACCTTTTTGGCTGCATTCATACTTTTTCACACCCTTTAGGATTACTTCGAGCATGGCATGTATGTGCACTGGAAAAAAACCCATGGCTGTAGCAAATTAAAAGAATATTCATTTGGGAAATACTTGTGTGTTTACTTTAATCGGATGTTAGATTATAGATATCCAAGGATCAACGAATCATTAAGAGTATCAAGGGTATCAAGAGTCACGACACCCTTCCATTGGTGCTTTTCTCCGTGTGTGGGCGTGTCTGCTCGTGAAGGCAGCTCAAGAGGCTGCTCAGCAGGAGCTGCCAACTGCCAGCTGGGAGTTGCTCCTGTTACCATTTTCCCTGCTGAATGGGGAATACGGTATACCTACTACCGCTCCTGTTCCTCAATTCATGTGGCATGCATTCAGCATTCTGGACTCTTCATCTGCATCTGAATCTGACTTCAGCACATGCTTTTTTTAAAGCAATTTAAATTAACAGCAATGGCGACATCGTCCTGCAGGAGAATGGGCCTGGAGAGTGACTGGATGGTATGATGTGCATGTGTGTGTGTGTGTGTGTGTTTGCTCATGCCTCGCGGGTTTTGGTAGAGGAGACAGGCAACCTGGCAGCCCCGGGGACGACATGCAATTGGAATGCAATTTGTTATGGGAAGTTAAGTCTCCACTTGTCAGTTAAGTTTACGCTTGGCTGTTTGCCCGTTGTCGTCCTCGCAGTTATGTGTGTTTGCCCCTGGATCGTGGCACTTGGCTTTTGTACACCTACTCGCAACTCCCTACTCCCTGCTCCCCGCTGCCTGTCTGCATCCTGTACTCCCCACAGGACAGTTAAAAAATAATTAAAGTATTTAAATATTTAAATTAATTTGTGCTGTGCTGTGCAGTGCTTGTGCTTGCACTTGTGCTGCCCAAAATTCCTACGTAATTGGTCTAAAACCGTTGTCCATCGTAGTTTGATGTTTGCTGAAAGATGCCACTACTCCTTCCCCCCTCATCTGTCTCGTTTTCCCTCCCTTTGATAATCCCCAACTCGCAAAACAAGTTGGAACTAACAAACCAAGTAAACACCACCAAAAATAACAGCAAGCGGGAATCATCCGAACGCAGAGCACGCAACTTTTTACTGCTGGCGCCAGTTCCGGCACCAACCCAACTCCGCCTTCAGTTGAGACTTTATAGCCGTTTACTTTGACATATCGCAGCGGACTTAACCGGGCCCGTTCGGGCCCGTCTAATGGAGCCTGAAGGCGCTCCAGCAGAGGCGGCACTCGTACTCGTACTCGTACAGCGTGGAGACGCCTCAAATTATGCTACACATAAGCGGCAGAGTCCCGAAATGGACTCAACTCGGAAAATCAGACGATTTACATGCAGGCAAAATGTTGATTAGAAAATTAATTAAGGTTTTTACGATGGCACCGAGGCAACCGGGCCGAGTCCGGGCTTTCGAGCACAACAAAAACTTTCGCTCCGGCGAATTTACGACGTTTTTATGACGGCCTGCCATGCGAAAAAAAAAAGGCTCGTAAAAAAAGTGCGTAAAACTTTCTGTCAGTGGCAGGAGCTGGGAGCAAACGGAGCAGGACCTGAAGCAGCTGATAAAGAGCCAGCCAGCCTTCCTTCTGTCAAGCCATTGAATGTTTCTCCTGCTGCTCCTGTTCCTGCTCCTGGCACTTGGGCGCATATGCAGATGAGTTTTGGCCATAAAAACTCCAAGGAAATTTCGCTCAATAAATAAATTGAGCGCTGAATGTGTGAAGCCTTTCAGTCTTTTCGTTTCCCCTTTATTATGTTTTTGTGGGCGTCGACACGCCCAAAATTTATTGGAACTAAAGCCACGAAACATGAGATGTTCTACCAAAGATCTCCCTAGTTATGCAGATCCTTCTTCGTGCCCTGCCACACGAGAGAAAGCCACCCCCGTGGTACAGTTGAATGCAACATCGATAGCAGCGAAAGTTCCAACGCCAAGGGGGAGTAAGCACAATGACGAAATCATTATTTCGCCTCGACATTTATTGATGCCATAAACTTGAGGATTTATGCGTTCTGGCAGCCCGCTCCTTTCCACAGCGCACCCCCTTTTTGCGAGAGAATGCATTCGAAACGGGGGGAAACCGCACAACAGCCAAAAACCCACCCGTCCAGAGGGACATTGATACACCCCAGCACGGGGAATCGTCCTGGCTACGTGGCCATGTCAAATTTTGGATCGTATTTTGGCATATTGCAGCACAGTGGGACGCAGTGGGACACAATGAGTCGCAGCAGGAACGAAGTCAAATAACCCATCAAGCCACTGGGTGGAAGGGGGGAGTGGGAGTGGTTCCCCGATAAGCTTACTCTTGCTCCGCTCCCTCCCTTATCTATCGCCCTTACAGACACACACAACCAACACCGTGTTAATTTATTTAAATTGACTACGTGCAAAGTTTACTTACGTCTTGGACCATGCCACGCCTCTCCCACGAACTCCTACCAAGGCGAGTTTGGTCCACGTGGGAGGAAGAAGTCAGGCGAGTCAATGTTTGCACAAATTTCACATTTTACTGCGCTTCGTTGACGTTTTTTGTCTTCAAATGCAAACCAATTTTCAGACTGTGGACCAGGATGTACGAGTACGCGACTGAGATTCATGTTTATAGGTATGCTCGACAGTTCTGATGACCTATAAATTGAAGGGTTTTTCGCAGGTTTTAATTCCGATCTGCTAACAAGTCATCGAGTTCAGTTATCAAACTTTTTCAGCAAATTATTAGCAAATTTTTGAAAACTGCACTTATCGAACCATCAGTTCATTTTCGAATTGAGGGATCAGTAAACTTGTAATAACAGTTATTTACTCGTTTTCTTCAGGCTTAACGCACACTGATAGGCCGCGCTCATCCTTCGGTAGCGCACTGGGCAAACGCTCGCGCATAAAAACTCATTTGAAAGAGTGCCTCTCACTCGACTCCCATGGCCAGCAAAGACAACAGTTGAGGGTGCTCCCAGCAGCGACTCCACTCCTCCTCCGTTGAGGCGAGAGAAGCGCGTTCAAGTGCACATTGGCTGCAGGGACTATGCATGGGCACAGCTGCTTCTTCATCAGGCGAGATGCTCCGGCCTCCGGGCTCTGTCAGCCATTCGCGTGTCAACAATAAGCGCAATAACTTAAGCTGCATTTCTGTGTGGCGTGCCACGGGGAACACGAGGCATGGCATCCACCAACAGGGCAGGTAATGAATGCGTTCCTTCGTTGAGTATGCCTGACAGCTAATTAACTGGCAAATGGATCTCAAATGGAACAGAAGCCAGCAAACACTGGCCACTCCACTTGTACCCAAGAGCAGGACTGCTCTCGCTACACCCATGGCCTATGGTTGGTCCAATGGCCACTTGAAAATGCATTCTTGACATCTGGTTTTCTACATTCTTTTTGGTTTATTCAGTTTAACATGATATAGCATATACAATAGATACGTATGTACGTGTCTTTAGGAAGCAAGCCCAAAGCGGCCTAGGCTTGTTGTGTGTACATCTCTTCACAGCATTAAGATTTGTCTTTAGTTTTAAATTAATATAAATCGTTTTCATAAATACCCTAATCTGAATAACTCAACAGATCCGAACACTATCATATGAGTATATGCAAGTTAATTAACTTTTCCATTAAAGTTGTGTGTGGTGTACATATATGTTAAATCACAAAAATTTCATCTACGAATCAGGCAAATTAAAACGATTATACGAGAGTATACACAAAATATAAAGAGAATTAACTATAAACTTATAAATGCTAAACTAAACAACTAATTTTGATGCGCATGCAGAACATGGTTTAGTTGACTAGAATTGCAAACGAATTGCTTCCGCGGCTCCTCCGATGCGCATTAGGTCAGAGGATTGTTGTGCAGGTGCCTGGCCAGCAGGATTAGAGCAAATGATGTGATCATGAACACACTGCCTGGTATCGATCTCCGTATGGCTAGATTGGGATCACGTTCGCGCTGCGAGAAAAGCTCGATATCTGCCTCATAAGTCTCGAAGTTGTTCCAGTGCAGGCACCTCTTCACCGCGTAGTTCCAGCGCCTGTATAGCACCTCTCGACCTACGAAAAAAATACAAATTAGTTCCATTATGTCTATGCAACAGCACTCCACTCCTCTGCACTTACGGTTCGATGTAGTGGTAGGTGAGAAGACGTCTGTCGGTGGAGCATACATCTTTGTCGCATATTCTAGGGATACCACGCCCATGGTCACGCCGGCAGCTATCATAACTCCCAGACCAGCTGGAGAGGTGGTCTGCGGTCGCTCCAGCATGCAGCCCATGATATCCGCTATGAACTGGACCAGGTGTGTGTCTTCTGCGTACTCGCCACCGAATGTGAGAACCGGATGCATGTACGAGTGATCCCAGTTAGGCGTGTCCCTCTTGAACGCCTCGAGAACTTCATAGATCTGGAAGCCGGTCGCCTCGTAGGCAGCCTGGGTGATGTTCTCCGCCGTAGTCTGACTGGAGAGTCCCAAAATTATGCCTCTGGCATCATAGCGCCAATAGGGAGCATACAGACCATGAAAGGCTGGAACAAGGGTAATCTCTGACCGTTTGGCCGCCAGACCGCATTCGGCATTGAGCATGGAGGATGAGCAGGAAGAGGACATCATAGAGCTATCGCCGATAAAGGTATTAAGTGATTCCACTACATTGTCGTTGGAATTAATCTCGGTATTGATGCGAAGCTTTTCGCGTAGCCAAGTGACTGTGGATCCGGCATTGGAAATGGCTCCCTCGAGGTTATAGTTGGTACGTGCTCGGGGTCCAAGCTGGTGAGCTATTCCTGTGATCAGTCCATTCTCCGATTCAAGCTTTTCTGTGCCCGTGTTGAGCAAGACAAAGCAGCTGTCGTCCAGGGTGCAAACGTTCTGGCCGGCCTTAACACACAGTTGGCCCATCAAACAGGCAGGCTGCTCGCCCATTACCCCTGCTACAGGGACTCCCAGCAACGGTCCGTTCAGCACATAGCCATATACTTCGGAATTGGAACGTATCCGTGGCAGTATGTTTATGGGCAGTTTAAAGAACTGGCACAGCTTTGCATCCCACTGCTGGGTGGCCAGGTTCATCAGTGAACTGTAGTGCGCATTGGTGATGTCCGTCGAGTGAACGCCCCCCTGGACGCCACCTGTTAAGTTCCACAACAGCCACGAGTCCAGAGTGCCGAAAAGACACTTATTCTCATTTATTGCAGCACCCACAGCTGGAACATTCTCCATCAGCCACCGAATCTTGAAGGCACTAAAGCAACCACTCAACGGGAGCCCAGTGCGTTGCCTCACATAATCCACATTCTGCTTGACGTTTTGTAGGATCCTTCTCAAGACTGGGGTGCTGCGACTGTCCGACCAGCCAATGGCATTGTGCAGCGGCTGGCCAGTCTGCTTGTTCCACAGCACTGTTGTTCCCCGCTGATTGACAATGCCCACGGCGATGATGTCATGCGGATCGATTTCCAGTATCACCAAGTTTTGGTACGCCGTCTACGAAGTTATTTATTTGGGTTAGTTTCCGATGATATAACTGGTGCAAGAGTCCCTGATACGCTACCTCAATGCACTCTTGCATGTAATTCCAGATCTCCCAGGGGTCATATTCCAGCCAGCCGGCCTGGTGGACAATCTGGCGCAGCTTCAGCTCATGGAAGGCCAAGACTTCGGCGTTTTTCGTCGAGTAAATCTATGGAAATAGATATTGAGTCAGCTGTCTACCTACACATTCAAACATCCCTCCGTATGCGGGTGCGTACGCGTGTGTGTTGTGTTACGAGTGCGTTTTTGGCTTACCAGAAATCTGCAGTGAGTGCCGCTCACGTACGCAACGCCAATGAGTGCTCCAAATCTGCCATATCTGTCGTTGTTCATATTTTGCAGCCTGTGCTGTGTGTGGCACAAACACGTGCTGTTGGATGTTAGGCGCGAGAGCGGTGGAAAATGCTCAAGCCGTGTTTGTTGTTGTTGTTTTTCAGAACGCGCCTTTGTATATGTATTGCCAAGCCGCCCTAGTGATGTGAGAGTTCTGATAAAATGCTATACCGACTGTAGTTCAATCGATAACACTCGGATGAGAAAATCGATTGTACAATTTGGTGAAAAATAGTGCTTTTTAAGTGAGACTGCGCAGAGCGCGAAAAAACCGAAAAAACAGAGAGCCGAAATAAACGCAGCGCTGTCAAACGGTTAATTGTGCACAACAAAATAACGCGTTGGAGTCGTCGCTAAGCGCATCTCGGAAAATTGAGAAGAACCACACAGCCTATGGCAGTAAATTGAGTTAGTGACCATCACTACATCGGAGGAAGAAGTAAACAAACGGATTGAATAAAAAGGTACTCTGCTGAGTATTATGATAAGTACAAAGCTGGAACACAAAATGCAACGCTATTATTCAGAACGCGAGACCACAGGACCAGAATTCGGTGAGTTTCATTTATGGTTTTGCCAATACACAATACAGAGAGAGACGCGATGCAGAATCAAACCAACCCCCAATGCGGGAATGGACGATTGTCCTGCCCGGCCGCGTCTTCTGCGCTTAAGGGTTGCTGGCGAAGAAACGTAGAAAGCAGAAATGACTGATTGACGGATTTTAACGATTTTTCCCAAAAAATCCACCCATAGACGATCGCTTGATAAAACTGGTCCGCGCCAATCCAGCCATCTACGATGTCAGCCATCCGCACTATCGCCGCAATCCTGTGAGAGTCGACATATGGGATCGCATTGCCAACGAGCTAGGCACCTCCTGTAAGTATTCTTTATGTGAACGGCCCCCCTGCAAGCTGTAGTACTAACCCACCCACCACCCTATGTCTACCCACCCCACAGCACGCTTCCTGCAGACCAAATGGAAAAACATACGCTACAATTATCTGCAGGAGATCAAGGCCATCGAGACCGGCCAAGTGAATCCGAATGTACGAAAGCGACGCTTCACGGAGGATCTGTCCTTTCTGCAGAACACCGCCCAAACATACAACGTGAAGAAGAACCAAACCTTTGCGGCACCCACCAATAATGGGAGCAGTGACAACGATAGCAACAGCTTCCTCTATCCTGATCCGGAGCACTTGACTGTCGATGCGTCCTGCAACTATGACATCATTGAGCTGGACAACAGTGAGGATGGATCGAATAGCGTCGACAATGAAATCGTGCCCGAGCTGCAGCTCATGGAACCAAAGATGGAAGTTTCCATTGAGGGGGCCTTGAATGGTACCAACAGCAGCAGCAATAATAGTCGCAACAATACCCACTATAGCTCACCGGCCTCGTCACCCCTCCTCACACCAATGGTAGTCATGGGAAATGGGTATGAACAGGACGAGCAAAGGCAGCATCAGCAACAGCAACAGCAGGACATCAAGAGCAGCTCCCTCTCGAATGGAGAGGTTACTATTGAGCCCATATACAAGTCAGCGACCACAAGGCGAACGGCGGCCAGCGATATTATGGGGAATGCAGCCAAACGCAAGGCCATGGCCGCCCCTCTGCCTAGCCTGGCGCCCATCAATGACCCCATTGAGCTTTATTGCCTTTCACTGGTGGACACTCTGCGCAGCATGCCCAGGTCGGAGCGGGAACGGGTCAAATTCGAGTTCGCCAACATCCTAAAGGATGCCAAGTACAAGGACGAATCCTAAGGGACTAAAGTCAGCGGACGGCGATCTCTAATCCACACGCAATACGTACAACCTTTGATTTGAGGCATACAATCGATAATATACACACTTTTTTACACACACTAGAATATACACCTATGTATTAATCCATTTACATAGAATTTGTACTTGCTGCGTCTGTCTGCGTTTCTGGGTATAAGCTTAAGTTATCTTGTATTTATATATATACTATTACCACGAGGCAGCCTGTTAAGACCGTATCAATTAAGTTGTATCAACAGAAATCCCAAATAAAGTGTGCACAAATCTTGGCAGAAGATGTCAGGCCCCCATTTCCCCTATACTTTAATAGCTCAGATTTCAATTGCTGCTCGCGTGGGAGTCAGCACAGAATAGTATGTATTTTATTATTCCATTATTAAAAAGTAGTGCATATAAAGCGTATAAACTACAAAAAAGATAATGCTCTTATACCTTTGTATACAAATCAGAGTAACATTTAATTGTTATCATCGTTTAGCGAATATTTAACTACAGGAGACACACCCCCGTGGGTGTGGGTGGCTCTCACACTTTTTACCGACTAAAAAATTGAATATCGTAAATATTAACTGGTTCTTCGTCTAGTCTATACAACTAGAGTGGGTTTAAGGTTAGGGTTAGGGCTATATATTATATATATAGTGCAAAAGGCACATACAGACACATCAATGAAAATAAAAACGATTAAAATATAGATCAACTAATTGGTATAAGAGATAATCAACACATCGAAAACTTAAAACAACATTTTTGTTCAATTTCTGAGCATCCGCGTAATAGCTGCTGCTTTAAGCCTTCTCCAAATTCTACGATTAAAAATCGTGACGCGGTGTGTTCAATACAGAACTCTGCGTCTGATACATCTGACGATTGATGGGCTCCTGGCTCTTTTCATTGTCGTCAGTGTCAAGTATGTCGGAAAGATCGTACGGGCTGGGCTGATAGGCCATCATTTCGGAGCCACTCGAAGCTGAAAAAATGTTAATTAAATTCAGTTTACGCTACAACGAATTGAGCATTTTCTCGGCATACCTTTCTTTTCAGAGTTCATGCTGTCAGTGGGAAACGATAGGCCATATGTGTCCAGCAGTTCCGAGTCATTAAAGAGCTGCAAAATGGACAAGTAAATAAAGTTAATTAGTTCAATGCTTGTTTGTTAGAAATATATTCGAAATTTGTGGGCTTGTCAAGTGCCGGACGCTTGCGCTGACCTTTATCAACTGGTCGTCTTCGGTCAGCTGCAAAATCGACGTCCTGGCAAGTGCCTAATCGTATAAAATAGAACATATGATATAAAATGCACTTCGGACAAACGGACATGTTCTCTGGCAGCCCAAGGAAATGAAAAGGGGAGAGGAAAATTAATCAATAATACCTACACCCAAGAGCATGTTCTGATCGATGGAGACGCCGTCGCCACGCAACAAATCCTTGAGGGTCTCGAGCTCATCTTGCACATTATCCAAATGCCCATGGACTTCGTCACTGCAACAGTAAGAAGGGGAAATGGCCTCTAGATTATTGTCTATCACTCTCGGGACTAGTAAAGGCTTCTCAGCTACTAACACTGAATTAATCCTCATCAGAGGACCATTGTTCCCCTCCCGAACAGCACTGTTTTCACCCGCATACTTGGCCACAGCCATTGCTGCTGGTGCCTCGCCTTCAGGGGCTGTGGATGCTGTCGATGCTGTGGACTTTGTGGCCGCCGCTGCTCTCGATGTGGATGCCTGATTGGCGTCCAGCAGAGAGGTGTTGCTGCTGGTGCTACCACTGACGGGTATATCAAAGTTGCTAGCAAACTTTCCACTGCTGACTGTGGATTTGCCGAATGTCTGCTGCTGATTCAGCTTGTCAGCCTCACCCAGATCAGTGGTGAGCATTGAGGGGTCCTTCAGTTGAATTATTGTTATTAAGATTCGTGTCAAATGCAGTAGATGTGAAAACTTACCTCAAATATATTTGACGGCATATCTTCGCTGATAAAGTTCACGTTGTACATGTCCGAGTCTGCGTCATTCATCAGGTCTAGCAATCCGGTATCTGGTTCGGGTTCTGCCTTGATAAATACAGGCTGCGGTACAACATTGGACTGTGAGTCCGTTTTAAGCTGGGAGCGCGTGCGCACAGTCTTGGGAGAGGCTTCTTCGACTGAAATGGCGTTGGCTGCGAACATCTGATCTCCTGTCTGCCTTCGCTGTTTGTTCTTCTCTTTGAGCTGTTGCCGCTTGCGCTCCTCCTCTCGCTGCTGTTCACGCACCAAGGGCGTGAGCACATTATGCTCATCGGTATAGACAGGACTGCTGGACACCTCCTGGACATGGGCATCCGGGAGCTCGGTCACTGTGTAGGCGATTTGTTCAGCCGGCGAAGGACAAAAGCTAGAGGACAGAGGGGAGGCTGCTCCAGCTCCCACTTGCAGAAGGCTGCCGGTGGCCGCACCTCCTCCTGCTCCATTGTTAGTCCGGAGCAAGTCCTCGACACTCTGATTGGAGTAGTCAAAGCTTATCGACTGTGGCCGCTCAACTGACCGTGGAGAGACGCTTTCCTGGTCATACTGCTGAGCGGTGCTGGCGTATGGAGTCGGTGAGGGATTCATCACTTCGTCGAGCAGCTCCTCGCTAAGTTCGTGTATAACAGGACCACTGCCCCCATCGCTTTCCGTTTCGCTAGTTGTACGCGCGCGTACGTTTTCCGGCGTGTCATTGATCATGAGCTGCATGTGCCGCTTTACTCCCGACATATTCCTTGACGGCTGCACTATCGAAATGAGGAACTGTATCAACTTATTGACTATCTGTTGCTGCTTCGAATGCTTCTGACGGAGGCTGGCAATCTCCCTCCACAGTACTTCGTTCTCCTGCTTCATGGCCGAGAAGCGCGAGTCCATGGTGTCCTGTCGGCCTTGCATCACCTTGACATCGTTCAATATCTTGGACACAGCCTCCGGCTTCATCACCGCCTTATCATCCACATTCTTGTTGTTGGATATCTTTCGTTTAATTTGGTCCAGCAGATAGGCAGAGTTGCGCTTGAAGAACGGATGGGAAAACTCGATCTCGTCACGATCGAACCGCAAGCCCCCATTCTCAATGGATGTGATCTTGTGAAATCCATCTGTACGGGAAAACAAAAGAAAAGACTGCTTAGAACCGAATTCCATCTTTCGCATCGCATCCTTTGTACTTACACATATTCAGCTGCCTTATAAAGCTGGCCATGTTGTTGTGCTTGTAGTTGAGGGGCAGCAGCTCCCTCGCGAATTGCGCCTGGTTTTGTATGACGAAGCTGTGGCCATCCTGGAATCAAAAGAAATGCGTAAAGTCATGCTGATAAGTGGATATCAAACACAAAGTTGCGGTAAGCCAAATGAAAAAGTCAAAAACTAGCGATAAGCTCATGTCCGGCATAAAAGTATAGATATATACATATGTACAATGTACATAATGTGGTCACAGAAATAAGTAGGTATCTAATTATAACCACACACATACATATATATGTATAGTGCGTGTGCATGTATAATGTGAGCAAATATTTCATCAAGTGATTGATTGAAAGCCGCTGGCTGTTATCAGGCCGTACTCTTTGGTAAGAGAAACGATTGGATTTGCTCTTATCTATGTAATTGCAAACGAGAATGACCAAGTCGAAAGACCGTAGAGGGGGAAAATTCCCGATTGACAGCTGGAGCGGCCGAGGAGCGGAAAATTTTCAGAGGGCACGCACGTACGCACTTCTGTGGCCTATGCAAATCGCATAACAACAATGCATACGTGCAGAGAGACACACTGTAAGCAACAGCAGCAGCAGCAACAACAACAACGACAGAGAGAAAGTCAAAACGTAGAGAGCAGAGCGTAAGGCACCTGCACACATCGTTGTTGTTGATGTTGCCAAGCTAATAAAAAAAAAAGAGAAAATGGGGGGAAAGAGAACCAAGTCAAGGTAAATAAACAATATGGCGGCTTTTGAATTTTTACCTTAGTCCAACAAATCAAATGATTGGTTTCGGTGTCGTCTACCAAGCGCCAGAGCTTGGCCAGAAAGGCGGGCACACCGCTGCCCATTCCTGAATCCCCATATGAATGCATATTGCGACGCGGAGAGCGCTCCTCTTCGTCGTCCTCCTCCTCGCTAGACTCGTGCTTGTGTTGCACGGCTTTGACAGATGAACGCCTGGACATATAGTCACTACACAACTGCAAATAAATACCCCAAAAACGAATGGGAAACAAATTAAATCAATGAATTTTCAACACGCTCCGACTCTGGTCCACAGTCCAGTTCCAGTAGCGCTACGCGTGTGTGTGTGTGTGTTGGTGTGTCTGCATGCGCATATATGGATATGATCATACGTCTGCAAGTGGGGGCAGGTACGACACGATTGCCGAAAAGCGATTTGATGTGAAAGTTAAGTTGCAACTTTGATATTTTCAATTATGGCCAAATGCGTCATACAAACGAAAAACTTGCACACACATTTAATTCAAGTTCTCTCTCTGTCTCTCCGCCTACACCTACCTACCTTAACAATTTTCAGGCTTTACACAATTCCCTCACTGTTTGAGAGTTTTTTAAAATTTCTTTAGTGTTTTTTACACTTTAGTGCAAACTATTCCACATTCACTATGTGTTCAGCTTTGTTTTCAACGATTTATTCACTTTTTAATGTACGACGTTCACTATATTTTTCTCTCTTCTTCGTTTTGTCCCGCGACTATCGTTATCGCTCGTCAGAGTGGCAAATACTCGCAGAGACTTGCACGGCTGCTATTTATACCAATCGGGAGTGCTGTATATGTATCGGGAGACGTTTCGACTCAACTCTGGTATATTCTGGCGCGCACATCAATTATTTGAATTTTGACCCCATTTTTCCAAAACGAATTATTCATTTTAATTTGAAACTTGACTGTTTGTCTTTAAAAATGTTATGCAAGGAATGGTTCAGACTTTGTTTAGTTTTAATGCTGCAGTCCCACTGCACTGCAGAGTCGACAGTCATTGACTGCACAACACTGGTCGTTGTACGTTTGCCAACACATATGTTGAAAAATGGCTGACACTTTTAATTGCCGAATCAAGTGATTGTTTTAGTGCATTTTTGCGTGTATTAATGATGAACCATGCACAACTATACTTAAAACCTCCAACTGAATGTATTTCGATGCATTGCTAATTTAATCCATGTGTTGAAACACACTGAAAGGTGGGTAACATTGCGATTGAAAATGAGTCCGTCCCGTCGTGTGTGTGGAAAAATATGAAGCTAGAAAGGCAGAATACAAAAGGGCCCGCTTCTAGACTTCTATACGTGTAATTTGAGTGTGCGTGTATTGAGGCGAAGCAACAACAAATTGATGGAAAAAGGCGCCAGATTGCTGAGCTGAACTGAGCTGAGCCCGGTGATAATAAATCAAACGCAAAAGAAAACTTAAAAGCCGGCTTTACTAATCGAAGGATGCTTCTTTTTCTTTCCAGAAAAGACTGCGCACAATAATCCGCACATAAAACTCACACAACAACAATGATGAACAACCATTTTCACATGCAACATGAGCACACACCACAAAATGTTGCCCAGCCTTACTTGCAGCAGCAGCAGCCTCCTCTCATAGGACCAGCGCCAGTTCCCACCCCAGCTCCAACCTACAGCTACTTGCCGCAGCAGCAGCATGTACAGCAGCCCCAATGGATGACTTACCAAATCCTGCCATCCACACAGGGAATCGCCCCTGGCAGCCCTGCCAATAAACCGAAGCGTTATTATGCAACCACAACGCCACCAGCGCATCCTAGAACCATACAAATAAACAACAGCTATGGCCAGCAGAACCCTCCGACTAAGCAGCAGGCTGCCAGCTCATCCACTTCCAACCCGTTTACGGCTAACAACATACGCATTATATCGACTACTCCCAGTGTGTACAGTCTTAATAAATCGTCGCCCGTTTCATCGTACTATTTGTCACCACGCCAAACTGGAGCACCCACACCCCCCAGGCAGCTCAACCAAGGCCTGGTGGCAGGCAAACACCTCCCACTGGCGCCCCGGGAGACCTTGCTCCATTCTTCACACAACAAGCCGCCTATGGTCTTTGACCGCATCAACATATGCATTAACAACCACTATGCAGACGCCGCCAGCGCCAACCTCACCACATCTCTAGGCACGTCCCAGCAGCCGTCACCCATCATCCCAGCTATCCAGCACAAGACCCAGGCTATCCTGCCCCTCATTGACAGCAGTACGGCCGATAGCAGTAGCAGTAGCAGTAGTTCCGTTTCCAGCAGCAGCTCTGGTGGAGGGACGGCAACTAATGTCGATGTGATAGTCATCAATGAACCGGACTCCACCACAACGACACCTCAGACGCCGCCAACCACACCGGAGACAATGAGTTCTCCGGGAAAGTCTTCGCCCTCGCCTCCACCACCAACCACATCCACACCTACACCCACACCCATACCCTTACCGACGCTGCTTAAAGTGTCGAGCCAAATGAAGCCGAGCTTCAAGAGCATCGACTCAGCGCCGCCGACACCTCCAACGCCGCCGTCCCCCGCTATTAGCTACTCGCTACAGGAGGATGTATTCGTCAAGTGCGACGATGGAAGATTGTATTTGGGAACGATCGTAGGGAAAACAACAGATCAGTTTCTAATCCGATTTGATGATAAATCGGAACAGTGGCACGAGCCGGACAAGCTACGCAAACTGGGCGGCAGCTCTTCAGGTGGCGGTGGAGGAGCCGCTAGTGGCTCAGAGCCCACTAATGCCTCCGTTAGTGGACCCATGTGTGTGGCCTGCAAGCGCTCGGACCAACAAGATGTCGTTGAAATATGCGAACGTTGCGGCCGTGGCTACCATCGTGGCTGTACCACCGAAATAGCCCATGGCAGTGGAATTTGGAGTTGCAAGCGCTGTGCGAAGCCCATGAAAATGCAACAGCCATTGAATTATGAAACAACGAAGAAGCCTCCAGGGATTTGCCGTCAGTTGCCCTATCATGTGAGTAGTAGATCGTGCAGAGTACGGATTATGGCACAGTATTATTGATTATTATTCGTTATTGTGATTTGTTTCGCAGGCGGATAAACTCAGCTGGGATGAGAAGCATCGGGTCAACGAGGAGCAAATCTACTGCTATTGTGGCAAGCCTGGAAAATTCAATCACAACATGCTGCAGTGTTGCAAATGCCAGAACTGGTTCCACACTCAGTGCATGCAGAACTTTAAGGAAAAACTGCTGCGGGGCGACACGTAAGGAGAACTGTTTTCACTTTCGTTTCACTGAGAGCCATTGTATGCTAATGGTAATTGAATGTTTTTCTTTTTTTTTGCAGATTTTTTGTATTCTGCTGCACGGTGTGCAACGATGGCGTGGAATATGTGCGGCGACTTCAAATCGACTGGGTGGATATGCTCCACATTGCGCTATATAATCTGCGCAAGCATCATAATCAGAAGTACCATCATCTGTTAGACATCTTGCCATTCGTACTCGAACAGCGCCAGAAGCTGCCGATATCCGAACAATGGAAGACTCTACCAGAGACGGCGCTAATGGAACGCATCAAGCAAACGTTGAAAGATCACACAGATAGGTTTGTATGCGGACGCGAGTTCAAGCGGGATCCAAGCTTTTTTGCCCTGCGGCACAGTGGGCCACCGGTGACACCCAAAGTATTGCTGCAACGTCATGAGGAGGTCTGTGATGCGGTGCTGGTGAATAGATTCAACATATTGCTAATGCCAAGTAAAGAGAGTGAGAGTGCGTGCAAAGATGTGTACGAGTTCCGTACGGATGAGGAGGAGGCGGCCAACAGCAGCGAGGATGAGATACCCATAAAGCAGATAATTGAGAAAGCCAAAAAGAAAGCCAACAAAAACACTGAAGAGCAGCACCTTGTTAAAGTGGACACACTCGACCTAGCCGATGATAATGCCAACGATGGTGACCATGGTAAGCTGCCAGCACCCACTCTACCGCAGGCAAACGCCAAGAGCAGCCGCAAACGCAAGGCTTTCCACTTGTCTAGGCGCTACGACAACAGCCGAAACCACTGTGATCTTTCGTCCGATGAGAATTCAAGCAGCAGTCGGGGCACCAGTTCCCTGGACCTCATTATACCGCCGCCAGCTAATTTTCGAGGTCGCAACAATCCTTTCCTTATGACCACACCGAAGAAATCGGCGCAAGTGGCGTTCGGGCTGGGAACGGGAACGGGCATTGGAGTCGATGGCGTCATCAACAGAATTTTAAAGCTAAAGGGAGGCGGAATGGATCATCCGCGCGTCGTGCGTACCATAAAGCGAAGACTGAGTGCCAAAGATATCACCATAGGCCCCAATCAGGAGGTGCGCAAGCGTCGGAATCGTCGCTTGACTACAACCGCCGAGGTATGAGCCCAGAATGAATGATATTTGATCTACTGAATTTATAATCTTTTTTTGTGTCCTGTCTCAACTATATAGATTATCAATACCACGACCATCAATCCTTTATCCAGCCCATACTTTCCCTTATATGCCAAAGATTCACTGCCGCCGCCAGACAAGCCCTCACATGGTCGGCTGCTGCGCCAGCGGCCGCAAAAGTCTGCTCGCAGCTCTCCCATCCAGAGTCGCAGGAATTCCAACAGCTCGACGGCAACCAGTGTAAGCAGCAGTGCTGCCAACGGAAATTCGATACTGGATCTAAAGAAGTCTGTGAACAAGTACTTTGGAGGCGCCATGAATCGCATTGATGCCGGTGAATCGTTTTCCATCCGAGCCCAGCGCCGCATTGGAAATGGACAGGTTCAGTACCTAGTGGAATGGGGTGGAGATGCAGCGACAACGACAAATGGAATCTAAACCTATTGGCATTTGATTTAGATCTATTCTAAACTATAATCATTATAATTTCTTTATGGTTTTCTTTTTTTAGTTTAACACGAAACTGTTTGCTGCCAGCTGTGGGCTTTTTTCATTAGTTTCATTATTTTTCATTATTCATTATTTTTGTTACTGTTTAAAGTTGATTACCGATCCACTGCCAAAATAGCTAAAGAATGTTCAAAATATTGGGTCAACATTCAAAACGATGCAATGTTAAAGCGAAAAAATGCAAAACACGCAACTGAATACAGGTTTTTATTGTGCAATGGCAGTTAAATATAAATTAACCACAAAATTGGCACAGTATTAGAAGATTTAACTGAAAGCTAATGTAAAAATCTTTGCTGAAAGAAAACGTATTAAATAATTTATATTCAAGCACAATTCGATTCAGTTAAGCACTGAAAATAGATATAGCCCGTGTATATTTTCGAAAAATATACATACTCGTACGTAAATATGTTGGAAGGAAAAGGAAACCACACCACTCTCACAAACCATGTTATGCATACAAAAAATACAAAATACTTGAGGTATACCATACAAAATTAAACAAATTTAGTAATAATATAATATAATACATACATAATAAATCTATCCATACACTAGACGAAACTTCATGACTAGGAAACACACACAACACACATTACGTTTAAGTATTAAAAGCTACACGAAATCAAAATCGAGTTGAACGCAAAACTAAATCTCATGCGTTTGCGCATTGCAGACTTATATTATTATAAGAATAAAATGGAACAAAATATGAAAATTTGTAAAGTATATAATGCCCAAATAAATGTTTCGAAGAGCATGCTTTCTTATTTAGCGTCCATACGTTTTTAGAACCACCCCAATAGGCCATATTTTGACAATTTAGTTGACGTCTTGTCAATTTTGGCTAGGAGACTTCATTAGGTACTCGTATCCCAACAGGATAGCACGGAGCGTAGCTGCCAAGGAAAAACATATAAAACATATATTGCCGGAAAAACTACAAAAAAATATTAATTTATGAATTCGTTCTGTGACGTTTAATTTGATTTTTGTTTATTTCGTATAAAAGGCAAAACAAAAAAACAACAACAAATTCCAAAATAAAAGCTGTGTCCAAGTGAAGATTTTATTTAAAAAAAAAAGTTCTTTCCATAGCTGTTGTGGAACCGCTCCAGAAGCCCCGTAGCCATTCCTGCTAAATTAGGTAAGTTTTGAACCAGGGGAACACCAATAAAAGACATTACACCAAGTGGGACTACACACTTAACTGTCCATGGAAGTTATTGTTGAAATTCGGCTGAATTCTGTTGTAGCCAGCAACGCGGCAGCCAAAGACCGAACTTTTGAAGGAAATATAAAGAAATGTGCTCATGCGCACACAGTCCGAGAAAAATGTTATTTTTCGTCATTCTGCTACATGGCAACTACACGGAAGCGACTTGATGGCGACAATGTCTGAAATTTTGGTCATGTTCGGGAAAGCATTGATTTTAATGTCTCAAAGGGGTTGGATTTTAATGCGAATTATGATTGGTCGGTCGGACCCGCGGTCGGACACGCCCCCAACCGGCATTCCTACGTGCAATTTTATAACAGGACATTTGTTCAGCCCTGTCTCTTATGGCGCCAGCCATACGCATTTTAGTGATGAGCTGGAGAAACATCTATGCTTGCGATGGTTTTTAAAATTCATCTCATGGGCGCCAAATAAATGTAAAGTAAATGAGATCCCAACCACCGAAAAATAGTGTCTGTTTGTTCCGAATGTTGCTATATCCACATATATCCACTATACCAAAGACAATATAAACACTAAGATGTGCCGCGCTCATACAATTATGTGGTGTAGGGAGGGTTGTTTATATTGTCTTTGACTA
Source organism: Drosophila algonquin (assembly GCA_035041765.1). Classification (NCBI taxonomy): domain Eukaryota; kingdom Metazoa; phylum Arthropoda; class Insecta; order Diptera; family Drosophilidae; genus Drosophila; species Drosophila algonquin. The sequence continues at coordinate 62,456 of JAWNKY010002958.1, forward strand.
TACTCACAAAAAGATCCATTTTAACTGTACAATAAACTATCGCTACGCCGCACTACAAATATATCATCAACAAACAATACGTATCGATATACGGACATCACCCCTAATGTCGAGTCGTTAGAGTCCGTTTACGTGAGCGGTCGTGGATTCGCTTATAGCACACGGCTTATCACATATTTTTTGTGAAGAAAAAAACCTTAAAAAATAAAAAAAAAATTAAAAACATAAAAAGTAACAAAAAAAATTGTAAAAAGTAGCAAAAAATTCGAGCAAGTGTTTAAGCGTAAGTAGCAGAAAAGAAGACGAGACGGTGAAAAACGGACGAAGCGGGGGCACAGCGAATGCGGAATTTTCTTGTGAAATGTGGCTCGTTTAACGTCGACGTCGACGCAAGATGGCGATGTGAAAACGTGAATTTTGGCTCTAAAAAGCAGAAAAGGGCCCAGCCCCGTGGTGACGTTTGAATATTTTGCTGAAATTTAAGCTAAATCTAATATTTTCGACTACGCATTTTTTCATTGTGTGCGAGTGTGTCTGTGGAAATTTTTCTACACGAGTGTCTTTAGTTGTGTTGGTGCGAGAGACGAAGCGGGCCAGCAACAACAAAGCACATGCAGTGTTGCCATGTCGACCCGTTTGACTGTCACATGCGTCAGAGTTGCCACACATACACACAGACAGAAAGACGAACCAAAAAGCAAAAGCCACGCCGCTTTTTTTTTCTTTTCTATTTCTCTGCCTGCCTTGCCGAATCCATCCGGTTCGAACATAAGAAAAAAAAACCAGAAATGTATATGTGAAACGTAAAATTAATTTATTTAAATTACAGGTAGACCCGATCACCAAATATGGCCTCACTATACGTCGGTGATCTGCACCAGGATATCAACGAAGCTGGACTTTTTGAAAAGTTCTCGACTGCAGGTCCAGTTCTGTCCATACGCGTCTGCCGCGATGTGATTACCCGTCGTTCATTGGGTTATGCCTACGTGAACTTCCAGCAGCCAGCCGATGGTGAGTAATCCGCCACAAAGGCAGTAAAGTAATGTGCACATAATTGCACTGCACCCCTCAAAGTCGTCCAGCAGTTTTCCCTCCCGCTCGAAACAAAGAAAACACGTGTGCAATTTTTGCAGACACACCAACAGACGTACATATGTATAGCTGGCACCGCACAGTGGTTTCAGCATTTTGAAAATTTCCATAGATTACATGCCAAAATTCTAGAAATCGTACATAGGAATCCACGTTTCAAAGTAAAATGAAATATTCCTAGTATTTCATAACTTGAACCCTGATTCTTCGCTTGCTAACTGTATGTATTTGTGTGGGTATATATGTATGTACATGTGAACATGTCAATTCTAGTTGTGTTGTAGATGGAAAGAAAGTGAAAAAGGGGAGGCAAAAACAGCTGGCTTTTGCCAATCAACTAGAAAGTTCTGAATAGCCTAGGCTGAAAATATGCAATTATGACTGTGGCATAATAGGCACACAGCAGCGGGCTTATCACAGCCCCACCCCGCAGCAGTATTCCTTCTGTTCCATCGTTCGTCCGGATTTTTTCTCTCGCTGTTTTGTGTTGTTTCCAAGCGGCAGAAACACTCACGCACACAGCCATGCGCTCAATTGTCAATATCTTTCCGTGTTCGTGTCGTGAGTGTGTGTGTGTGAGTGGTTGCGAGTGCATGTGTGCGAGCTCTTCCATAAACATGTGTTGATTGTTTAAACCATTTCGACTCGCCATCATTTTAGGTTATAATCCAATGGCAACATTTCTGCATGCTTTCTTTGATTGCCGAATAATGATGGTTTTATTTTTGTTTTGCTTTCACTTTCATATGGCACGTATCCCATTCATGTCTTACGCTTTTATTCATTAACACTTCCAAATTCTTGACATGTCACTGAACCGAGTCGCCTTCCTCCCCTCCCCTTTTCCTCATACCTTTCGCCTATGGAAATCTTGTTTTTACAATAAGAAAACAAACTTTCACTGCGCATAACTGCTGCTTCTTCGTTTCGGCTGTGTCGTCCGCTCACTTATATTTATTGAATTAAGCGCACAATGGGCGCAAAGCTGGGGGGACGGCCTGGCATGTGTATGGGGGGACTGATTACGCTGCTCCGTGAAAGCTTGGCGCATTCCATCCAGTTTACTGAACTCCGAATATGAGGTTAAGGCGAGGCGGAAATCTATAGCCGAGTTGGTCATAGTAAATAAATTATAGCAACTTCTACCCATTGGTTGGTCAAACTAGCATTCCTCGTTGATCAGACTAAGATTCAAAGTTGCCAAAGAAAGGAATGCGACTTACCATGTAGATGGGTTCTTATGCCATCGACAGAAGTAGAAGCATTACATTCAGAATATCGTGTAGTACCTGTATCCTCTATAGCAACTTCTACCCATTGGTTGGTCAAACTAGCATTCCTCGTTGATCCGACTAAGATTCAAAGTTGCCAAAGAAAGGAATGCGACTTACCATGTAGATGGGTTCTTATGCCATCGACAGAAGTAGAAGCATTACATTCAGAATATCGTGTAGTACCTGTATCCTATATAGCAACTTCTACCCATTGGTTGGTCAAACTAGCATTCCTCGTTGATCCGACTAAGATTCAAAGTTGCCAAAGAAAGGAATGCGACTTACCATGTAGATGGGTTCTTGTGCCATCGACAGAAGTAGAAGCATTACATTCAGAATATCGTGTAGTACCTGTATCCTCTATAGCAACTTCTACCCATTGGTTGGTCAAACTAGTATTCCTCGTTGATCCGACTAAGATTCAAAGTTGCCAGATTAAAGTTCAGGCTTGACTTACCATG
>JAWNKY010002961.1:0-12164 GCA_035041765.1 Drosophila algonquin
GCACAGTGGTCGGGCTTGTATGGAGCGTGCGGCGAAAAATACTTCTAGTGGTGTTAAAAATCTGAAACTTTTTCTAAAATTTAATAAAATATTATCATATTTAGCCCCCTACTAAAGTTATACACTCTGCTCAATATCTCAATATCATATAAAAAATAATAATAATAATGATTTTGCTTGTAATATTTTTCACATAAGGTACGTTATTATGTAATATATTACTCTCAAAGATGAAAAACATTTTTATTAAAAACAGACTTATTTTTAGGTAACTTTCGTTGTCCCGTTATGAAAGGATCCGAAGAAAGAAGTAAGCGATTGAGAAGATCTTCATTTGTTGCTACTGAGAAAATTTTCTTGTATGATTTAGACGAAATTTCTTTATGTCCTTATTTCTCGACTCAGCAGCTTCCTCTGACAACTCCCCAATCGACACCAGAGCGTTTTCAATTATGGATGGTCCATGAATTAAAATGAAAACCACCTGGGTGGTTCGAATGAAATTGTCTTCGCAGACAGACTCAGAAGAATCTTCTACCAGCTTGGCTGGAAGATCCTCCACCTCCCAAAACTTTGTTAGAAGTTTTTCTAAACGCTGCTCAGAGCTGACGTTTATCCTTGTCGCAAAGGTAGAAATTGAGGTGCGAGTCGAATCGGCTACAGGTTCAGTGAGAATCCATCCAAAGATGGTCTCCTGGCCAAGTAGTGATCCACAAAAGTTGGGAAGGGAGCCGCCTAGTAAAATGGACGGAAAAATATCTGCACCTAAAAGTACATCTATCTGCGAGCTCTTATGGAAAAAGGGTCAGCCAGAGGAATATTTGGCAGGTCCTTTAGAAAATCTTGAGAAATGGATACGAGGGTAAGGTGCCTGCCACATTTGGAAGAACAAAGGCCGAGGTTTCTATGTGTATTCTCGGCTTTGTTGGGGAGCCTATTTGGAAGTGGCATATCTTCTGAGGTCTTGCAGCTATTGCTTGGTTCAAGCCCGATACTTGCACTTGAACTGGATTGAAAGTACAATCTCTCCCTCAGTACAACGTACATCAGGACCGTATAGAATCAGTTCAGAAAAACTTTTACTTTTTGCTCTTCGCGGCCTCAACTGGGATGCAGGTGTGAGACTGCCGTCTTACTCTAATAGATTGCTTTTAATAAACCTTGCAACCTTAGCTAATCGTAGGAAAATGCTTGGTGTGATTTTTGTGCACAACTTGATCAAGGGTGACGTAGATAGCCCTGACCTGTTGAGCCGCATAAACTTCACGATCCCTATTAGAAACACTAGGAATTATACACCGTTGTTTCTTTCGCTTTGTAGATCGAACTATTCCTTGCGAGAACCATTTAGGGTCCTATGCTCAGATTATAATTCCCTCTACCATATTATATCTACCACTAACTCCCTTCCTAGTCTTAAATTACTGATACTCTTACATCTTTCCCGTAATTAGTAATTACTTAATTTCTTTTGTTAGATTAGTTCTACTTTTCCTCTAACACTAGTCTAACACCTATCTTTCCTGAATGTCCGCGATCAGTTAGGTTAACGAGTCGCGCGTTAAGCAGCTGCGACCCTCGGTCGGTTGGGCGGGAGGTGGGCTGGTGTCGCTTGGGCCACTTGATGGTGCAGTCATTGCACATCAACGTCCTAAAGTAAAAAAGTTCGAAAAAAATAGTGCAATGGTGGAATGGAACGCGTGCAGGTTGAGTGGTTATCTTGGAGAATTTAGCAAAGCAATAAAACAAATATGTAAATATGGATGATAATATCGTATTGGAATTTTTTGTTATGTTACTTTTTAGGAAGGAATGATGGAATGGAATGCTCAGTAATGTTAGAGTAATGCACCGCGGAATTTTACTGAAAGTAATCTGCTCATTATTTCGGATGTGTGGAACTCAGCTAATGTAATGTGACCAAGAACCTAAAAAGTGATTTGCCACACTCATGAATCAGCTGTGTTTTGTAAACAGCGCCAATTTTGAAAATTAAACTAAAATTTAAAAAAGGAAGAAAAGTAATTCTGACGATAAGTGATTGTGTTGGTAGCGGCACATATGGTTATAAGACGAAGTACAGCACAGTTGGAGGCGCCAAAATGTCCAAATTATTAAAATGCTCATTTTCCGTGATCCGCTAAAGACATGATAGTGCCTTAACTGCTTTTATTAAAGCAATCCTCTCCTCATTTTAAACATTTGCATATCTCTTTTTGGTTTTGCGCACAAATTTTACCCCCACCTGTCACTTTGACTTCAGTAAAAATAGGCACATATATTTTACTGGCGCCCCTATCAGCTGTTCTCACAGTCCACATTCGTGTGAATATCGATACTATCGATACAAATTCGTGGATCCCGTTTACGTTGCTGGATACTGACTCCAGGAAAACACAAACGAAAAATTACTGGCCCAGTTTTTTTTATATGAAGTTTGGCAGTAATTTTTAGTTTCAGCGGTTCAGTGAAACTTCTGAACATAAGAGAAATCTTCGACCATCATCGATTCATTATTGTCGCCCTATTTTTTTTTAGTATGCGAAGGAGTCCTCTGAATTGATTAAATCAATTGTAAGCGAGTTACAAAATCAAATTAGCCAACTGAAACCTACTTTTTTTTAAACCAAGAGTGGAAGCCGGTGGAAGTTCTCGTGGAAGCCGAACTCAATTCCAGGCCACTGTTGGTTGACAGCGGCAGTCCCAACGAAGGGAAGATGCTGACTCCCTGTCGTATCTGCAAAGTATCGTGGACGAGGTCCTCAAGGCTTATGCTGAGGCTCACCGTTTCTCGGTGGAATTCATTCCGCCGCAAGCTCCGCACTTTAGAGGCCTGTGGGAGTCAGCGGTAAAGTCCGCATAACATTTTCTGCTCAGGGCTATGGGCAGCGCAGTCCTCCTCAATGAGGACGAGCTGCATACGGTTCTTGTGAAAGCCAAACTCAATTCCAGGCCACTGTTAGTTCACGCGGCAGTCCCAACGAAGGGAAGATGCTGACTCCCTGTCGTATCTGCAAAGTATCGTGTCTGCCATCAAGCAAAGATTTTGGAGAGACTGATCCAGAGACTATCTTCTCAGCCTTCAACAGCGAGGGAAGTGGTTCGAAGAGGTCGCCAATCTGGAGCCAGGCAGAGTGGAGGCAATTCACGGGGACAACCTGCCCCCGCAAATGTGGCTAACAGGAATAGTGGTGGAAGCAATCCCAGGAGCGGACGGGAAGATTCGCGTGGCCGTGAGGACTAAGGCCGGCTTATATAACACTACTCGACAAAATTCAACTTTTTTTTCCGTTGTGGCCAAAACTTATTTTTTCAAATAGATTTGAAGATTTACAATGTTTTTAAGAATTATGGCTTTTTTTTCATGGAGTAGTTTTTTGAAGAATTTTTAGAAAATTTGGTATTTTTTGTCATAGGTAGTGCTTCTATTTTTCACATAACTTAAGTTTCCTACAACTGGTTGTATTGATCTTTGCAGCTTTAAAATCGACTCATTATTTTTATCAGTATTTTTCCCCGAAATTTTGACCATAAAACCTCAGGAAAAGTCGAAAAAAAATATTTGAATGCCTTGATTTTTGGTTTTACATAGACACAGTAATTTGGCGTCGTTAAAGGTATCGCTTATAAAAATATAAAAATAAACGGCTAAGTTATAACCGTTTGACCAAAACGACCCAAATCTCATTTTATCTGAAAAAATACCGAAAAATACTAGAATTTATTAAAGTGTTATGATACTTAAATATTTTGTGGTTTGTCTGTCTTCTTTTGTCATTTAAGTCAGATTCTCTTATGAGAGTCCACACATAGTCGCCCAAAATATTCTCATTCCAAACACCTTGATACCGTCGTTCCATAGCTTTTAATTGTTGGTGAAATCTCACTCCATGTTCATCACTAACATCCCCAAGGCTTGGCGGAAAAAAGTCTAAGTGGGAGTGCAGGAAATGGATTTTGAGTGACATGTTGGCTCCAATTTGTTCATAATTCTTGAACGTCTTGAACGATTTTAACGTAATCATCACTCTTTCTGATACCAAGAAAATTTGTTGTAACCAGTCGGAATCAGTTCCAAGCTGCTTTTTCATTCGTAGATAAAATATTTTCAAATCCATCATCTTTTAGTAGTTTTCGAATTTGGGGTCCATCAAATACGCCTTCTTTAACTTTTGCCAGCGACAGACGTTGAAAAACAGTTTTTAGGTAATTCATCGATTCACTTTCGTTATCTTCACTCAGTTCCTTGAAGAGGCCGAAAATTTCGTGACAAACGCACATGTCATCCTTCGTCATATGAAACTGTGAGTGAACCAAGTGAAGCGTCCGGAAATGAGTTGTTTTGACATCTTCCTTTAATAAACGGGCATCCTTTAAAATAGATCCAAGAATCTGAGCTTTACTTTTAGGAAGTTCCAGGATCCTTTTGGGCCACATCTTATAGTTTTCCTTATACTGTTCTTGGAACTTTTCGGTAAAAACGATTTTTTCTTCTTTTCTGGTCATATACTTTCCACATATGTAGCAAAACGAGTCTGCTCGGTAAGCACATGAAGTTGACCGACTTGGGTTGTCCATTTCAATTAGAAACAATTGGTATTTTTCGAAAACACACGATCGTATTCTGCTGGAAGACAGAACTACAATGAGGCAGGGATACTATAGGTACAGAGTTATATATCCTTTTTTATGAATAGCTTGAAGGAGAAAGGTCAAATATCTGCGGGACCAGCACCTGTGAATGAAAAATGTCAACTAACAGGTATTTATGTATATTTATCCTCACCAAGGCTTAGGTATAAGTAATAAAACTGTCCACAACATTTACACCCCAAATAAATATGATTAGGTAGGGTATATATCCGATATATATCAATAACTAAGACTCGGTAAAACCAAAATTACAGGTCCTTTTTGTTTTTTGCAATCCCATTTTGGAAGTTGGACCAAAAACGTACCGGACGGTATTTTTTCAGGTAAAAGTTGGTTTGTCAAACGGTTATAACTTAGCCGTTTATTTTTATAAGCGATACCTTAAACGACGCCTAATTAATGTGTCTATCTAAAACCAAAAATCAAGACATTCAAATAGTCAAAATTTCGGAGGAAAAATACCGAAAAAAATAATGAAATTTCAATTTGGAATCTTAATATCTTCCAGACGTTTAGTTGCAGCTACAAAGTGTCTGAGTCGGACATATAGCTGCATTTATCAGCTTTTTTAACTGCAAAGTTCAATACAACCAGTTTTAGGAAACTTAAGTTATGTGAAAAATAAAAGCACTACCTATGACAAAAAATAGCAGATTTTTGAAAAATTCTTTAAAAAAAAACTACTCTATGAGAAAAAAAACATGCTTTAAAAATTTGTAAATCTCAAAAACTATCAGAAAAAGTCATTTTTGACTACAGCGGAAAAGTGATGTCGACTAGTGTTATTAATAGGTCTTAAATTATTATTACATTAATCTTAATTTTCCACTTCCAAAAAAGTAAAAGTAAATGCAGTAAAAAAGGTTTACTGCCTTTTTATAATATTCCACTATTTTATAATTATATCTTTTTCTTGGTGATTTCAGTTTGTAAGTCATAATTTCATAATTTAACTGAAATATAGTAAGATACCAGTCCAATAGCGCTTTTCATTTCGATTTCCATTGATTCACACATCCAGTAGTACTGAATTGCTTACATCAAACTATACTTAAAATACAAAATATTAAGGGAATGGGCATGCTAAACCGTCAGAATTGTATGGTGCTTCTAAATAAACAGAGTGGTGTGGTGCCAAAATACTAAACTTATGTATATTTATGATAAAAGTGTAAACAAAATATTACTTAATTTATAGCTTTCCACAACGGCGGTATACAAGGGGGTCTTACCGCTGGCCGTTGTTGATACCGGTAGGAAGATTAGAGGACGCAGCCTCTACGTCTTGGGACGTATGTACCTCCATTCTGTTTGGATTTGGATTGGATTTTAAGGCGGCAGTATAATATCCACATGATGGATAAGAGAGTGATGTGATGACGAGCGTGAGGACTTTTAACCGTCAACATCTGGTTCCGGTTGTAGTTTGTAATTTATTTCATGATATTTCGTAACGCTAGTAGTATTAACATATTTTTATTGCGGTAGTCATTTAGGCTGTATAATACGTTTTGAATAGAATATTCTTAAACTAATACTTATTCATTAACATTTTGACAACACTGCTTATAAATTAAGTGTTTGTGAACATTTTTTTTTATTTTAAATTTCTTGTTTAGTTTTTAAGTTTATTTTTAGTGGCTATGTTTTTTTTATATATAACTTTTTTTGTTATTATTATTTATTTATTTTCATTAACTTTATAGAAATGCTTTAGTTTTATTTTGAATTTGGGTTGCGCTCCTAATTTAAGGTTATGACGAAGATTATTCCACAGGCAAATAGCATTACAGAAAAACTGCCTCTTCGAGCAAAGCGTTTGAATTATTGTACATAAATAATTTATTGTTGGTTGTGATGTAGCAGGGGTAAGTTTTCAGTATAGGTAATACTATAAGTCAAGTGTGATATGATGGTCAAAACTTCTTAAATTAAACACATATAGAACAATTTAGTTAAAAGCTACTAGTTAAGTTACGCATGTTACGAGCGTCACAATGTCAGATTATTTCAACACCATAAAATAGAGGGAATAAGTATGATTTTTGAAAGTAAGAGTCTTATTTCTTCTTGCAGAAATTTTGTGCACGCTAATAGTTGGTGAAAAAGACCATACATATGTACGTCCTGTTGCTTTTGATGCTTGTTTGCTCCAAGACAGTGTGCTACTGAAGGTTATCCCCAGATTAACTGCATGGTATTCATAGGAAATTGGCGTTTTATCTATTTATAATTTCTCCATATTGTTTGTTTAAATTCGTTTTTTTGCAATACCATACATTTCGATTTTTTAGTATTTATACCCAAGTCATTTCCTTTTGCCTATTTCTCTACTATGGAAAGTATTCTATTACATTTACTGACACAAACATTTATTTCGTCAACGGGACTACTAACATAAGTTTGGACGTCATCAGCATAGAGATGTACTTCACATTCGGACAAGACACTAGGTAGGTCATTAACATACATGAAAAATAATAAAGGTCCTAACACTGATCCCGGGGGACTCCTCGTATAAGTTTAAAAAAAGTTAAGGCATTCGTACCTGAAACTACTGCCTATGGCCGACTTGTGATATATGACTTTACAAAGCTGACTGCTGTGTCTGAGAAGTTAAATAAGTTCGCCAATTTTGAGCAGAGTATTTTATGATTTACTGCGTCAAATGGCTTGCTGTGGTCAAGAAGTGTTAAAAACGCAACCCAGTTCTTGTCAAGTTGCTGTCGTATGTCTTCTACAATGTCCGTTATAGCACTTATACAACTTCGTTTTTTTCGGAAACCACGACACATACAAAGCTAAAACATTTTGTTAAGTTCTTCGACATTAATATTGTGCTCAGTCTTTTGCTTACATATTTCTATTCCTGAGGCATTTATTTTCTTCCACCTTTGTTTAATTGAAAATGCAGCAATTTGTATTTAAAGTGATCGCTCTTAGGAGATCTTATACTTTTATTAAAAGTAACTCTTAATCTTTTGTATGTGACACGAAACTCCCTAGTTTTTATCGCTTCCATTTAACAAAAGCGGCGTCTCGTTAATATGTTAGTTTTTTAATGGTACTGCTGAACCATGGATTTTGTCTTGGTTTGGTTCCTTTTTTTCGAGAGGTACTGATTTGTTCAACAGGTACTGAATATTGTTATTTAAAACACTCAATTGCCAATAAACATGCGAAGAATTGTAAGTGGAAGCTCAGTCACAGGCATCATATTCTAGCTCAAGTTCACAAAGCTCAATATTTGTATGGTTCCCATAGGTAAATGAATCGGTTATAAAATATAAAGTTAAGTCAAATGTCAGGAAAATAAGATCATGCTTAGAAAAGGATTGTACTAAAACCTAGTCATAAAGTAGAGTCTTACTTGGGTCATTAGCGAGAAAAATTTCAAGAAGTGTATCACAGGTACTGGTGAAGTGTGTAGGCGTCGTTACATTTACGGCATAAAACCCCAGTGAAGCAAAGCTATCCAGTCGATGACTCTCTAACAAGATGCTATTGAGATCGCCAGTCAGAATTTGGCTGTATTTTAAGGAAGTTCCTGTCTCAGGCTGGGGTACAGCCTCTCAGTCTGTCCAGGGTCCGGTCCCTATACGGAATCATTTGTATTTGGGGACCACAGAGAGGGATCGGACAGACTCGTGCATGGCGCAAGACTCACTCCGCTCGGGGAGAAAACGGGTATGGACTCGCCCCAGGGTGTAAGTGGTGCGTGGACACTCGTGGGGAGGCAGGCCGCGCGCGGGGGTATGGGCCCGCCGCGATCGAGGTGTAGGCGAGGGGCGTGTGGTCAGTGGTGTGCGTACTGCGTGCGGTGCAGGCGTATGCCTTGGCCGGGGTTAAGAATCGAAGGCTTTCGGGTTATATGGTAAAAATGATCGATATTTTTATATTAAAACTACAGGCTTTCTGCTGAAAATTCTCTTTATTGACCTGCCTCGTCTAACTATGGAATTGATTTTTTTATATAAGGGTCCCTGTCGCTACTTTCTACTTCCTAGCTCGCTTACGCGAGACCAGATTACCCGCTATCTCCTCCTGTCATCTTGAACAGCCCAATCCCGTCGGTCAGCTCCTTTGGATTTTTTTCCTTGGTTGGCACTTCGAATTTTTATTTCTATATGACGCACTTCTGGTTCCCTTCACTGCTAAATTTCGACTCTCGAGTTTGTTTTTTGGCCGGCCACTCCAGGCCTTGAGGCTCGAGCCTCCACCCGTAGCCTCTGCCGGCGTTTGTCGCTTGGCTTGCCGTTAGGCAGATGTCAGAGTGCGCGCGAGAAGCGAAGCGAAGCGATGCGAGATGCGATGAGCAAAGCGAGAAGATGGCAGAGTGAGAGCTGTGCGAGAAGCGAGCTACATTGGTCTCTATTAGTTATTAATGTGAATGTGATAGTTTTTGCTCTCTTGGTACCATAGTAAAAAAAGTTTTACTTCAATAATTACGTTTTCTATGTTTATCTCCACGGATGTTTTTAAAACAAACGGTAATTAAAGCACAGAATGCAAGAAAACAATCGTACACTCTCAGAGAGTTGAAGCGATAAAGCAGGTTGCAAACTGCTTTCTCGCTTTATCGCTTGAACTCGCAACTCGCTTCGCTCTCACTCTGACATCTTTCGAGCGATTGCACTTAAAAAAGCTTGCAGTGGTTTATCGCTCATTCTCGCCCAATATTATCGCTTCGCTTCTCGCGCGCACTCTGACATCTACCTTACGTTGGTGGCCGGCGCTCGCGGTCTTCCCTCTCGCTCACTCTGGGATATCTGAAACCCTCGGCTGCTACTTCTGTTTCCCGTTATTCGTTGGCAGGGTATTGCGTTGTGGCGATTTCTCTGCTGCGGTCTCTGCTCTCTCTCTCTGCGGTTTGTGCTCTCTCTTCCGTTATTCGTTGGCGGGGTTCTGTGATAGAGATGCCTGTCAGTGATGCCTGTCAGTGATGCCCGTCAGTGATGCTCGTTACGGTTCCCGTGAACGGTCACGATTCCCGCATTAATAACGCGCATTTGTTTTGGATTCTTACCATCTATTTCTTAACCTAATATGATAATTGTCAAATACTACTAACTAGGGAAAACAAAAGAAGTAATAAAAATTAAAATAACAAAACATTCATAGCGAGTTCGCCCGACGTGTGTCGGTGTCATGTGTGTAGTAGACACTGTGTAGACACTGAAATGTACGAGATAATATTTAATAATAGCTCATAGTCTATTGTGCGATGGAGTCTTATACAAACCAGGCAGAGACAACCATGTAGCGGATGCGCTGTCGAGGTAAGATATGAATGCCTTAGAGAGCCAGAGTCGATCCAACTAGGCTACAATTCATAGTGACGCCTCGCTTTCTTATGTAATTGAGACCACAGAGAAGCTAGTGAAGTGCTTCAAGAATCTAATAATCCTGGAAGAATGAGACACCCCCTCAAAGCAGCTTCACATTCTCTTCGCTGAAAAAACCCGTCACAAAATTGACTACGTCAGTCGGGACACACTTCTTGCATCCATCAAAGAGGTGGTAAAGCCTGGGGTCGTTAACGCCATCTATTTCACTCTACCAATTTTGGCGTTCGTGAAGAATGAAAGCTTTGTACGACAGGCATCCTAGAAGGCAAGAATTAGGGGGTTACGCCGATATCGGCAAGAGTAGGCGAGTTGATTCAAATGGACACATTCTCCACCGCAGAAAAACACATCCTAAACGCGATTGACAAATTTTTTAAAATTTGCAATAACGCAACAAGTCGCTTCGCGCACATTAACAGACATTAAAATACCAATTTTGCAACTGGTAAATATCTTCCCAGCCATAAAGAACATCCATTGTGACAATGAGCCAGCCTTCAATTCTGAGACTATTCGGTATCTAGCAAATGTAGGATTCGATGTAGCAAATACCACACCGTTGCACAGCACATCAAAAGGACAAGTAGAGCGCATCCACATCACCTTGCTAGAAATCGCCAGGTGTTTAAAGTTGCAGCGCCAGGTTGACGTCATGGTCGAGATAGACATTCTAGCGATCATCGAATACAAACGAACCATCCACTCCGTCACAAACAAAACGCCCATGGATGTGGTCCACGCAAGTTGCGACCTTGGGGAAAAGAAAATGTTGAAACTAGTAAAGGCACAACAGAAGCAAACCAAACAGACGAAATAGGATCTTCGATGTGCGAGAACAAGTCCTAGTAAAAGCTAACAGGAGGTTAGGAAACAAGGTAAGATCTAGGGACCACCGTTGTTATTAAAGGGAAGGTGGTCCATAAAGACAATTTGAGGTAGATAAGGAATTGTGTTTAAAAAACAGGGGTTTGTTGTGTTAAGTTGAGGTCCTCAAGGACAATTAATAGTAAAAGTAAGAGTAACTGTATGAGATTATTAATAAGTGCTGTGCCTCTCGTTTCTTATAGGTCTCCTGTTCTATAGCAATCTTACCGCTAACAACTTTGACCGACTCAAAACTGACGGACTATTCACACGCAGACTACATCCCTATAATTGACGGACGGACAGCAATATGGAACGAAACCTTTTATATAAAACATGCCACGAACTTAACGGAATATGAACAGTACATTCAGGAGACAATCGAATTAACGGACATTTTCCCACAGACACATATGAGAAAGATATTGGAGACAGCTACAAAACAACTACTGACACTGAGTGAGGCACTGGGAATTCACCACCACCTGAACTTCTTGTGGTCAGCGCTGAAAGTCATCGCAGGGACTCCGGACTTTGATGACTTAAAGCAAACGAGACAGGTTGAGTACGATCTAATTAAAGCCAACAATAGATAGATGACTATCAACTCGAGAACTCAAACACAGATCAATGCCCTCACCGAGGCCGTGAAGAAATTGTTAAAAGTAAACAAAAATGAGGAAATTAACCATTCCCACCTGTATGAGAACCTTTTAACCAGAAATAGAATTTTGACGCTTGAATTACAAAACATAATGATCGTCACCACCTTGGCAAAAATAAATATTGTAATTCCAGCCATCATCGAGAGTAATGACCTAGAGGCGATTTTGAGAAAAGGTTCCACAGATATCAGCGTAACCCAACTATTGGGCGCTGCAAATGTGAGGGCACTAGCTAATAAGGAATTAATCTTTTTTTTAGTATAAATAACTAGACCAAAGTTCATTTGCAAGTAAATAACCATCTTCCCAGTCGCCCACAAAGGCATAGCGATCCGGTTACCCGAGCCCATCATAGCAGAATGCGGCAACAAAGTCATCGCCGTCTCATCGTGTATGGGGCCCCCATCATTAGCCTTCTGCAAGGAGGCACCAGCGAATAGTTGCGCACAAGAGCTGCACTTTGGCACCGTGGCTCACTGCGGTACTCAGCCGAAAAATCTGCCCCAGTCCACCGGAAGTGAAACGCTTTAAGGCGCCTAGAAACGAAGCGGTGGTCAGGTCTTTTACAAGCTCCATGTGTATAGCCTTAGAAGTAAAGCAAATGAATATAAAAAGGGCCCACAATAATCCAAAG